>OVAQ01001127.1:0-20706 GCA_900406345.1 Erysimum cheiri | reverse complement strand
TCCGCCTATCCCGCCCATCGGGCGGGTACTAATCTAGTTGAAAATATTTTTCTAAATACTACAAATAGTTAATTACAAGATAGAAATCCGAAATTTAAACCATAGTTCGTCCTTTAAAACGTATGCTTTTTTTTTCTTTTTTTTTTCGCACACGTATGCTTTTCTAATGAGCAAACAATCGTAGATCCGGCATATGCTATAGATACGTGATACAGAATTTAATTAATTATATAAAAATGTCTATTGAAATAAAAGAAATAGCGACAACAAAAGAAAAGTTGAGCTGTAAATGAGCATGAAACAAAGAAAAAAGTGTTGGGAACTCATCTCACTAAGTTGCTCTGTCGCTCTCACTTTTTTAAAAGTCTTAACGAATCTCTTTTACTTCTCAAACATCTCCACTTCTCTCTTTCACGTGACACTAATTATCCACCCATCTATTACTTTCATAATTAAATATCTTTTACAAATTTTATTTATCTGCGTATCTATTATGTATACGTATCTATTGATGTCTTCATCTATATATAAATGAAATATGATATATACGTGTGTAATACAGAAAATAGTGCATTGAACGTAACATTGATCAGAGATCGGTGGATCATGGATGATACTGGCTACGTTCACACAGTACTGTTAGAAAAAATACTGTATTTTATATTTAGAAAAAGTACACTCTAGAAAACATGTCATTATATATATATTTTTTAATGACATGAAAATATATATTGAATCAAGAAAATACGATGGATTAGAGAGCGATCGATCACATAAATAAAAAAGACCCATAACCCCTTTTTTTCTTACGAACACAAATAAGTCATTAACTTTATAGGAAACCTAACTTGAATCTGATGGCGAATAATATCATGACCAAAGTGATCAGATATATAAAATAATTAAAATTAAATCATGTCTGGGACACTCTTTGCATGGAAAAGATGGATATGTTTGGTTCATGACCAAAAAACTCGTAAGTGACAGTTGTGTGTAAGGTCCACTAATTAATTTAAACTCGACATTACAACATACAGTCCACTCAATATTATAACGAATTATAATTAATATATGCACAAAATTTTCCTAACCACTTATATGGCTGAAGACTGATTCGATCGAAAAAGATGGTTCCGAACTCAAAAAGGAATCCACGATAAAGTTACACATACTCGTTTTTAACCAAAGGAATAATTAAATAGTTTGCATAAAAGACTGACGAGGCAGAGTCTTTAGACTTTAGAGGGAAAGTGTTTAAAGTAATTGATGGTGTCCTTCGTTCATTTTCAGAAAAAGAGTTTTTTTTTTTTTTTTTTGTATAATACACTAGTTCGTTTGGTCTAACACGTAAGAGGTGAGAGTAATTAAGACTTAATTAACACGTAAGAGGTGAAATTGGAACTCAGGATAGAATTTGGTTTTCTCTGTCTTAGTAATTGTTTTCGTGTCATAGGATTTAATTTAAGTGGTTTAAAAGATGATTTCACTCCGAGTCATGGTGTGAAATTCATCTCGTTGTGGTTGAAAAAATACAATGATTTTCGGTTGGATAGCATTGGATCTATCTTAGTGATTCAAGGTGATACTAGACTGATTCATTGTATTTGGTTAAAAAAATTTGTGATCTAATGACTTGTGGTCTAATGACTTGTATCTTTGAATGGGTTAATGAAAAGTTGATGTTGAACCCAAAAAAAGAAAAAAGACTCAATTTCGTATCATCACTTTTAAGAAATTTACCGAATTAATTTTAGAAAAATGCAATTTTAAGGTACGTTTATAAATTATATATTTACATGCACGGAAAATATTAATATGATTTTTTCGGTCAAACTAAACTTCCTTTTAAACGTGTATATTCGAGAATTGTTGGTTGAATCTAGATTGTGACTAAACATCATTCAAGTGGAGACTATTGGAGATATTAGAAAGATTGCGTTGAATTTAAAGAAAATGGACGTTTGGCGTACTTAAACTCTAAAAGATTACATCGAACATTAAAAGACATCAACAAAAGTGAGACGTGAAAAAGATTATGGGACCAATAATCGAAAACTTTAGTAAAAAAAGCGATGAACAAGAAAATTATATATTTTGTACTTCCAAGAGTTATATTTAAACAAAAAAAAAAGTATGATATAAACGAAATGGACGAAGAACAGTTATAGGAAAGGAAGGAAGTAAACGATGGGGATATGCAAGAGTGTTAGGTCGATGTCCACTGTTTTTTAACGTGTGATCTTTATTAATTAGGTTATCACCATTGTCCTTATTTTTCTCGCTTGATTACGACCTCTATAGCTCCTTTGTTTTCACTTTTATTTATTAACCTCTCTCTCATATCTCCATCATACAAATCTACTTCATAAAATTATATTTATGAAATGGTAGAATTTATGATTTTTAGCTCGTATTTTTGGCCAAGAACCATCTAAAACATAAATCAGTGAGTTTTCTATAAATAAAGTCTGATTGTTTCAAATATATATTGCGTATATATATATGTTTTCAAAATTTAAAATATTAATTTAAATGCTTAACATATTCACAATACTTTTTTATGCATTTCATGTTTGAGTTTATATGATTTGCAAAACATATTAAAATCACTAAGAAAAAAAATAGTTTGATATGTAAAAAAATTCAATTGCAAGTGCAAAAAAACAAAGAAAGAAAACAAACAATCAAGGAAATCTAATGTCATTTATGCGTTTTAATCAAACATAGGCGATAACAATTAACTGCAATTTTTTATATGTATAACAGAAAGTTAGAAAAAAAAAGCTGTAGTGTTTTGACAAAAGAAAAAAGAGAGGTGTAGTGGTAATATTTAATAGTAATAGGCATAAATAGAAGAGCTTGAACTTGTAGAGCTAGGGAATATTGTGTACAAAAGAGCGTTAGATTTGGTCCGATTCGAAGAGCAATTTAT
This sequence comes from Erysimum cheiri, assembly GCA_900406345.1. Taxonomy (NCBI): domain Eukaryota; kingdom Viridiplantae; phylum Streptophyta; class Magnoliopsida; order Brassicales; family Brassicaceae; genus Erysimum; species Erysimum cheiri. The sequence goes on along the minus strand of OVAQ01001127.1, from coordinate 17,774 downwards.
ACATAAACTAATGAAAGAACCAATATAATTTTTTTTCATGGAAATGCGTATCAATGTGGCGGTCTCCTCTTTTGAGGTATGGATTTACAAAATTGTTTTTAAAACTCTTTTTCTCTCCATTACATAAATACCCAATATCGCTATATTACATATAATTATGGTTGGATTTTATCAACGAAGTAAATAAAAATTTGCATCTAAAACGTAGATGTACAATCATGAAAAACGATAGATTATAGAAGGCAGATAAATATTGCAAATAAATTACTTTAGACTACAATTTCCATTTGGTTAAAATATTCAATACACCAATATATATTGGCTGCTTTTTGTTTATTCATCAACTGACTAATTTACAAACAAACATATGTTTTGAAACGTGCTGGCCCCCACATGCGTCCTCTTCTGGTTATATCGTTATCATCACATTTTCACAAATTTCAATATGGATATTGTTCACAAAATAAGTAGAACTGAATACAAAATACTTTCTTTTTTTTTTTTTTTGCGCACCGAATACAAAATAGTACAACTTTTTCACAAAAACATACTGTATATTTTGCGGTGTTTCACTATTATATAGAATCTAGAGATTTAAAATTTAATATCAATATTGACAAAAAACAAATTATGAAGACAAAAGAATATGCTTGTAGGGAAAACCCGGCATACTTTATTTTTGAATTTAATCATGTTGACACGACTTAGCAACGCAGATAGGATTATAGAAGTGTAAATTTGATATTGAGCAGTATATATTTACTAGTAATGAGACACAAATCCGAAAAAAAAAAAAATCAAAACATGAGAACAAGTTGGCAATAATGAGATTTGAAAATTTGGTAAAACGTAGCAATCTCTATTATCGTGCAAAGGTATTAATGTTTTGATTGGCATCAAATAGATCCCAACTTGCTCTTCATTCTTTTTATAGAAAATTATAGTACCAAATCGACCCACCAAACTAATTATTCATCAAATCTTAGCTAGGCGTTAGATTCCCCATTTTTGAGAGAGAAAAAAACCACTAAAATAAAACCTTCGGGTCTCGGTCATCCAAAGAAGAGAATAATAAGTGACTTCACGAGTTCACAACTAGATATATATTTTAAAAGAAGTAATATCCTCGCACCTTATTATATATAGAGAGATTGTTTCGAACTTCTGATTAATAAAAGAAATACAGACTCGAGGAAGAGCAGCTTAAGAATTCGAATTTATATAAGTAATAACCATGTACGGATTCAAATCTTGTTTAAACCATCTTTGACTTCACCAACTAACTCATTCATAGAATCATATCTTCGCTACTTATTACTAATGATAAATTGATGATTTGAGATTAAAAAAAAAAATGTAAAATTAATTTCTCGATAAAGCCAGAGAGAGAGAAGGATCTACCGACTGCAAAGTACTGCAGAAGAAGAATCTATCTTCTCTTTTTATGTTTTCTTCTTTTTTTTTATAAAAAATTTAGATAATCATCTATATCTATTTTAGTTATGTGTTTTTTCACCGTGCAAGTNTCACGTGAACTTTTTTTTTTTTTTTTTTTTTTATCTCAGGAGAGAAGAAGGCCCACTATGATTCTCCGTATCCAAAATGAGGACCCCACTCTTTCACCACACACGTGTGACCTCATCCTCTCCCACGTGAATATCCACGTGGCGCTCTTCTCTTCCGTTTCTCCCATATCTCCCATGCCTCTCCCCATGACTCTCTCTATCCCCATCCTCTTCCTTTCCTTATTCTGGCTGTTAAAATTTCTATCTTCCAAGATTTTATATCGTAATTGAGACCAAGCACTGAAAATTGATTTAGATATTTTTTTCATTTTAACGTTTTTGAGTGACCAATCAAAACAGTTGATTTGTCTAGTGGTTGTTCTTGATTTACTAGACTACTACTCCCTCTATTCCTAAAAGATTGATTTTCTAGATTAAAAATTTGAAATAACTTTTTTTATTTTATGCTTTTTTGCCACATATCATGGTAAATAATTATCTAAACTTTCTCTTTCTACTCATAAAATAATTTTAAACTAATTAAAAACTAAAACTACTTTATGTCTTAATATGTGTGAAAAATGTAAAAAATCAATTTTTTAGAAACAGAAGGAGTACGTTTTTTACAAAAGTCAATAGTCAAATCAATGGTTATATAGCTTCATACATATAACACGTTTTTTTTTCATAAACCATAAATTGGTTGATTTTGACACTGCCAATCTTGAATTGGTCAAATTGTTACGTGGTCGGTCTACGACGTCTCGCTACAAATTCATAAGTCTATACTATGCAGTATAAAATTGTTAAAGGAAAAAGAAAAGTTAAAACATTGACACGTAGTTATCACACGGTTTTTTTTTTTTTGGTATGTTAAAGATGAACTTGTTAATAGAGAATATGACTTACATTAAAAAAAAAAATAGAGAATATGACGTGATCTTCTCCGGTACAACTCTTTGTCCTATAAATAGAGAACTCTTGTCTTAATATTCTCGACACACTCATATAAACGCATAAACTCGTTAAATTGTACAAAAATAATATATATATAAAAATTCATATACTTATAATAACATTAAATTTTCACACAAACCCAAAAAAAGAGAGAGAATCTGTGCATGTTGCTCAGAAAATCTTCAAAGCGTAATCTGGGCTTACGTTAGCTCTCACGGACCCCCAAGGATCTCCTATATATGTTTTTTCATTTCCCCATAAAATCTTTCATCATCTCTATTTTCATATATATCTTCTCTTCTTCTATATATTCCTCCTCGATCTTGATTCTTGTTTCTTGTCTATTCTTCGATGAACCGTGAAATGACGTCAAGCTTTCTCCTCATGACGTTCGCTATATGTCAACTGATCATAGCCGTTGGTCCGAGTGAGCTCCTCCGCATCGTAGCCATCGATGTCGACGGCTATTTCAGCGTCCACCCTTCCGACTTAGCCTCCGTCTCGTCAGACTTCGGTATGCTGAAGTCGCCAGAAGAGCCATTGGCCGTGCTTCATCCATCTTCAGCCGAAGACGTGGCACGTCTCGTCAGAACAGCTTACAGCTCAGCCACGGCGTTTCCGGTCTCAGCCAGAGGCCACGGTCATTCAATAAACGGACAAGCCGCGACGGGGAGGAACGGTGTGGTGGTTGAGATGAATCACGGGGTAACCGGGACGCCAGAGCCACTAGTCCGACCGGAGGAAATGTATGTGGACGTTTGGGGTGGAGAGTTATGGATCGATGTGTTGAAGAAAACGTTGGAGCATGGGTTAGCACCAAAATCATGGACTGATTACTTGTATCTCTCCGTTGGAGGTACACTCTCCAATGCAGGAATCAGCGGTCAAGCTTTTCACCATGGTCCTCAGATTAGTAACGTCCTCGAGCTCGACGTTGTAACTGGTTAGTATTAATTAAAAACATTCAAGTTCATATGAAAATGCTTTTGTACGAAGTTTTAATAACAAAAAAAAAAAATTGAATCAAAAATAGGGAAAGGAGAGGTGATGAGATGCTCAGAAGAAGAGAACACAAGGCTATTCCATGGAGTTCTTGGTGGGTTAGGTCAATTTGGGATCATTACACGAGCAAGAATCTCTATCGAACCTGCTCCCCAAAGGGTAAAATTTTTTCTTTAGTAAAAAATCAAAAATTCCCGGGCGGGTCCATTTGTTATAATTCTTTTTACTGTTGATGACATTATTTTTTATTATAAGATAATAAAACCCTAAAATGATATGGTATGATGACAGGTGAGATGGATAAGGGTATTATATTCGAGTTTCAAGGTGTTTACGGAGGACCAAGAGTACTTAATATCGATGCATGGTCAATTAAAGTTTGATTACGTGGAAGGGTTTGTGATTGTCGACGAAGGACTCGTCAACAATTGGAGATCCTCTTTCTTTTCTCCTCGTAACCCCGTCAAGATCTCCTCCGTTAGTTCTAACGGCTCCGTTTTGTATTGTCTTGAGATCACCAAGAACTACCACGACTCCGACTCCGAAACCGTTGATCAGGTCATTTTCATTATTCAATTTAGAAAAACAGATATTTTCTTTTTTATATTTGATGAATATCTGGATGGATTTAACGCTACGCGATTATTGGTAAATCATGATGGAAATTTATTTAGTTTAGTTTATATGATTGAAAGTGGTCTCCATAGTATTTTTGTTGTGATATACACTTTATTATAATTTAAATTCGGAAGAGGACATGAAGAAGAAGCCAGAGAGGATCTACAGAGATCTAGCTTTTCCACCTGAACTTAATAATTACACATTTATATATGATTTTTCTCTTCTTCTGATGTTTAGTTTATCACTATCGAATTAATCATGGTTACTAATTAAGTAGTGGACGGGGTCATGGACCACTCACCAAATAATGATTCCTCTTTCTCTAAGTTAAATTTTAATAAAACCAACTCTACTGGAATCTTAACTTATCCTTGGTTTTGGTAGGCTTTATTAGCGAAACAGCTTTTTTTTTGTTTTCCCCCCGTAACTTTATTTCCGGATATAGTATATTAAATGTGGATGCTTTTTTTCTTACAGGAAGTAGAGATTCTGATGAAGAAATTGAATTTCATACCGACGTCTGTATTTACAACAGATTTACAGTATGTGGATTTTCTGGACCGGGTTCACAAAGCCGAATTGAAGCTTCGGTCCAAGAATTTATGGGAGGTTCCACACCCATGGCTTAACCTCTTCGTACCAAAATCAAGAATATCTGATTTTGACAAAGGTGTCTTCAAGGGCATTTTGGGAAATAAAACAAGTGGCCCTATCCTTATCTACCCCATGAACAAAGACAAGTAAGTCTTGACATTACCATTGATTTACTACTTCTAAATTTCTTGTGGAGACAAAAAATGAAACGAGTTTTGCATGCATGCAAAGTTACACTTGTGGGGATTAATTAGTGGTCCAAATCTTTTTTTTTTTGTCGAAATTGAAAAAAATAAATCGACACGTGGTACATGGGATTGTCCGAAAACGTTGTCCACATGCACATCGAACCAGCTAAGATTGACAATAACGCCTCGTCGGCTCGTCTCTTCTCTGTTTTGTTCGTTCTGTTTTTTTTTGTACCAAATCCGACGGTCCCGATTGGGTTCGTTGTTTTAAGTTCCTAGAACTCATGATGGGTGGGTCCCAATCGGATTCTTCTAAACCAAACCGATCTCAACGAACCCTCCACACATCATTTATTAATTTATAGATATTGTCGTTGCTGACGTGGCAAAATTTGGTGTTTTGCAGATGGGACGAGAGGAGCTCAGCCGTGACGCCGGATGAGGAAGTTTTCTATCTTGTGGCTCTGTTGAGATCAGCTTTAACGGACGGTGAGGAGACGCAGAAGCTAGAGTATCTGAAAGATCAGAACCGTCGGATCTTGGACTTTTGCGAACAAGCCAAGATCAATGTGAAGCAGTACCTTCCTCACCACGCAACACAGGAAGAGTGGATGGCTCATTTTGGGGACAACTGGGATCGGTTCAGAAGTATGAAGGCTGAGTTCGATCCGCGACATATACTCGCTACTGGTCAGAGAATCTTTCAAAACCCATCTCTGTCTTTGTTTCCTCCAGCTTCTTCATCTGCGGCTTCATGGTGACAGGACAAAACCAGAGGAAAGTAGTAGTTGAGAAATATTCTTCCTGACGTATATATACGACCTAATAGAGAAGCATAAGAAAGATTAGGTTGGGTCTTTTGTTAGTAGGGTTTTAAAAACTAGAGTAGACGATTCAAAATTAGTCAAATTTATTGTGTTGATTTTTTACATCATGGATTTTGGAGATGGGTTTGGGACAACTGAAACCCGGTCAAATTAAAAATAGACAACAAACCTCGAGAACTGTTTCGGATTATTTTACATTTTTATGGTTCAACGAGGTTTATACTTTATCATCGTGGAACCACCATCGGGTCTCCTTTGGAGATCTTCCGTTCTTACAATTCTTCACATACCGGTCATTATCGGTTGGTCGTTGCTGCAACAAAATCAAACCAGCGAGAGGAAGGTTCAGCTTTGTGGAAGAACAAAGAGAGTATAGTTTATGCAATGGTTTGGTTAGTTAAGTGTTGTATGTACCTTTTCAGTCGAGCTTGAGAGCATGGAGAGGATGCTGATGCAGATAGAACTCACAGTCATGGCTGGAGACCACGAATCATACAGAATATCTGCAAATGATAAACATCCGATTCTTCTCAGGGGTGGCATATGTTTGAAGTATACTAAGAAACAATAAAATACAGGAAACGCTGCATATCCAAACGTTTTAGCTATTCTGTACAATTTTCTTAACACTGATCACATAATCTTTCATGGAGACTGGTCCTATGGGTTTATCAGTAGGACTCTCGAATGTCCTGATATATCCTATTTACCAAACAACCGACTTGAGAGGTATTACAGCATAACAATAAACAAGTTACTGGACAACATAAACTAATGATCAATGACATTTCTCTTTCGTCAAGTCTCAGATGAAGGCAAGTTGATACAACATAAGAAATGTATCTCATTCATTGTATGACTAGCGAGTAAAACAAAAGTGATAGATAATAACCAAACGTGTAAGAGAGTATCATAAAACAGAGGACACTGACGTACCTAAACAAATATGCCCATTGCTATAAATGTGAGGATGCAGAGGAGCTGGAGGAAGAAAAATTACCTGTACAAATGAGAAAACATTGTAAATATAAACGAAGTAAAGAACGGATCAAGCGATTATACGATAAAACAGAGACCAAACTTGATAAAGATCAGAGATTCCAAGATTGATCATCAAGACTTAATGTGAATCCGATGAAGTAAAAGCAAACGCAATTTAGGGTCTAATCTAAGTAATTCAGCTTAAGATTTCAATATTCACTGCCAATTCATTATTCAAGAGAATTCACTACTATAGAGCACAATTGAGATATATATGACTCACTTGGGGAGACTCCATAGGATAATGTTCTGGAAAATCAACTTGAAGCTGATACGTATCATTAGCGTAGAGAGTTCCTGGAGCTCCAACAACTTCAATAATCCATCTGTAACCCCATGAATTTCACATCACAACTCCTAAAATCTTATAATTCTCAACCCGAATAAAGTAAACCTAATCCAAAATTACCTTTGGAGATTATCAGTGACCTTATGTTTGAACCCAGTGGGTGGATTCATCTGCCATTCCACAAGCTCTTTCTGAAGCCGATTAGTCGCGATTTTGCTCAGAGCCGCCTACACAGTTTCCCACAAAAAAAAGGTCAAAAAACCCCTAATTCTAAAAAACCAAAAGTCAAATAAACAGAGCGAGTTAGTGAGAAGGAGAGAGAAACCTTGCGAGAAGTAGCAGCGGAACTTGTCATGGTGCTTCTTAGAGATGAAGAGAGAAGAAGATAATCAATCAATCAATCAATCAATCCTCTTGAAGAAGAAGGAAGCGAAGGGTCGAGGAAGAAGAATCGAAAATCGGAGGGCTCAGATTTGTGGGACCTCTCTAATTGAAGAGATCTTAATTCAGATCGAAAGGCGAATTTTAGGGACGGTGACGATGATGCCACGTGTACTATTATTTGCTTTTAGATCCACGACCGTTTCGTAAATTTTTGTGTCAGCGATGCAGCCAGGATCGCTGGATTTTTTGCTGCGTGAAACAAACGGTCCAGGGGCATAATTGTACTTTAGTACGTTCTGCGTGCGTTACCATTTTCATTGCTGGCGAAAGGCGAAAATACATACATACTATATTACTCACTTATGCGGATAACATAAATTATTACTCCCTCCGTTTTTTTATAAGTGTCGTTTTAGAATTTTTCTTTTTTTTAAATTAGATGTCGTTTTCAAATTTCTATGCAAAATTTATTACTTTTAAATATTTTATGACGTCATAAAACATTAAAAAGTAAGAAATTTTGCATTAAAAAATTGGAAACAACATCTAATTCAAAGAAAAAAAAAATCTAAAACGACACTTATTAAAAAACGGAGGGAGTACTAGATTACAAATTCACTTCCTTGCATACCAACGAAGAAGGAAACACTTGCTGATTATGGAGGAGGTTGTTTCTTTGATTCCAAATTTTGAAAACGAGAAAAAGACTAAATTAACTTGCTCTAGTCCCTCTTATCCGAATAGATTATTGATCTAGGTTTGAATTTTCTTTTTGTTTTTTTAAAAAATTTAATAATTTAAAATTTCCTTTTTCAGTTTATGAAAACTCTTCGGTGGCCTAAAATAATTAATGATCAAACGTTGTAGTAATAGTTGAAATTTAAATAGAAGCTACGGATAGGTCAAATGTCGAAAGACTCGAAGGCCCATTGGATGTGTTGTTGGCTTGTTGCAAGTTGATGTAAGAATAAAAAGCCAAAGCAATGTCCTCAAGATCTTTGCAGTGTCTTTTCAACATCTACGAGTTGTCCTAATTAGCAGCTACTATCAACGAATATATACACATACTACTCTTTAAAGTTTTCATGCTCCTTTGCCTTTATTGTTCTGAGTTCAGACGCAGACAAAATCTCTGAAATTCCAATAAATAATACTACTCCCTAGCAATGAATATAATAAATAAATAAATACCCTTATTGAACCAAGCTTTTCCCTTTTTACCAAATTTTGTACATTGACATTCAATGAGGTAAAACTCTCATGAAGTTTTAAAACAATGTCTTTGTATGAAAAAGTAACATTTCTAACTCCGATATTTTTATTGTCAACTTTTAACTCCATTCTCTTCTTTTTTTGACATCTTTTAACTCCATTCTTATAAATGAAGAGTTGTGGAATTTATTTTACTTTTGAAGAAAAAATGGTGGAAATGTGAAAATCAGAGATGTTATGAGATTATTTATTCCCCAAGCCCTAATGAGAATCGTCATTGGCTCTATAAACAACAATCAAAAGTAGTTTATCCCTTTTGATTATTTTGTCTATCAGCTGGATTTTAGAGATATAACTAAACTAATCTTAAAGACTTAACTAATAACAAAAAAGCAAATAATAGATAGAGTTTGCATGTTATATTATGCTTTTTTTTTTGACATCTTTATATTATATGCTTCTTCAAAACATAGATATTTTTTTTTTTTTTTTTTTTTTTTAAAGTTAATACTTGTTGTTTGCATGTGTGTGTCATTTTCTCTTTTTTGGGTTTTGAACTTCCCAACAAAGTTAGAAGCTCAAAAAGGGATTGTGAATGCTGAAATAAGATAAGAAGAAGCATTTATGCAAAAGCCTGCTATTTGGTGCTCAGGGAGGGACCATATAGATTTGAAATCCCTTCTCTTCTTCTTTCTTTTGACAAGGATATACAAAATCAGATTTTTTGGACTGCTATTAAACTAATTATTTTAATTTATTTGCCAATACTTAATATACTAAGTGCTATCAGTAGGAGGAGGTATAGGTAACTATGCATAGTGCTTTTGCTGCAGGATGCAGCATTGGCTCTTACTCTCTAGGTGCTTCGTGATTTCAAAATCTTCAGTGCTTTTCTTAACACAATAATTGAGTATAAATTGGCTTTGACCACGCATTACCTCGAATAGTGTTTTTCAACGTCAAAGATTTATTATGTGTTGCCACAAAAATATGTACTACATTATAATATTATATGGTATGACAATAGCCGGTCTAATCGAATAATGGTCTACCTCAGTAAATAGCACAAATTTTAACGAACAATTTTTTTCTTTTTTAAATTTCATTTTCTTTTAAGCAATAAACTCCACTGAATTTATAATGTTACTCAAGTAACAAAATAATAACGTTATTATTAGAAAAAATTGAGGCACTCTGGTTGTACTGGTGCCTAGTCTGCCTAGTATTTATGGGTTTCAAAAGCTAACTTCGCTACAAGTCAACTTTCGGTTTCTTCGATATTAAAATAAAATAGGAATATGAATAATATATACATCAATTCTTTTGGTTACTTATTTGTTGTGTATGTGGAGCAAAAAGAGTTACATAACAAGTGCCCACAAAGCTTTATCATTTTCATTATTTTTCCTTTTCTCCAAGTAGAAGAAGATGGATGAGTTTAGGGTGAGACATGAGTGTTCATCTCTCCGTGGTACTTTGTTGGATTCAAGATATGCCAAGGCAGTGAGGTGCCTTGTAGAAGAAGTTATCGATATAGGTGGTAGAGAGGTTGAGGTTTACAACGACATTCTAATCCAGCAACTGTTTCCAGGAAGGAGAAGATCCGGTTTTGGGCTGTCTTCCGAAATCAAATCCGAACTTTGCAGTTCAGGTTTCATGTCTTTGCCCGAGAATCATGAGATTCATATCAAAATCACCAAGCTTCTCAGTTTGTTGCAACAGGTCTGTCACCGTAATTAATCTCTGGAATCACCAAGCTTGTATAATTTTTAAATTAACAAAATAATCTATATTTTTACGACAAAATTTAATCATAAACTAAGTCTAAAGTCGTTTGTCCAAAAAAAAAAAAAAAACTAAGTCTAAAGTCTAAACTTAAACCTTAAAACTGAATTTCTAAACCTTAACCCCATAAAACTTAAATTTAATCATAAAATCTAAACAAAATGGTTATATTACTTTAGTACAGTATTGAAAGAGTTGGCCAATTAGATTTTCTTAAGAGTTTTTTTGTTTTTCCTAATTATCCCATTCAACTTGATTCTGGTTCAATCCGGTTTACGTCCCCCGGTTATGAACAGGTAGAAGAAAGATTTGACAAGTACTGCAATCAATTGGAGCAAGTGATTTCATCATTTGAGGAAATAGCAGGAGAAGGATCATCCAAAGTATACACTGGTTTAGCTCTTCAAGCCATGACTCGACATTTCGGTTGTCTAGAAGAAGCAATAATCTCTCAGCTAAACTCTGTTCGTCGGAAATTCATCATCTCTCATCAAGATGTTCCCAAGATCATCAGCTCTGGCTTATCACAGCTAAGCTTGTTCGATGGGAACACTTCATCATCGCTTCAGCGACTTGGTTTGGTTCAAGGACCACAGAGACATGCTTGGAAACCTATCAGAGGCTTGCCTGAGACTTCCGTTGCGATTCTCCGAGCTTGGCTCTTTCAACATTTCTTACACCCGTCAGTTTTCTTGCTGTTTAAGTAACTAACAGTAGAGATGGTTTGAAGTAAAATGTTGGACAATTAACATTTGATTGTTGTAATGAAAAACAGTTATCCGAATGAAGCAGAGAAGCTGGTGTTGGCGTCTCAAACAGGACTTTCCAAGAACCAAGTACACTCCCCTGAATCTGTTTCTGAAATTTTTTGTTATCTCATGAAGATTCTGATTTGAGGTTACTTTTTGTTGTTGTTTGTTGATCCAAGGTATCGAATTGGTTTATAAATGCTCGAGTACGACTCTGGAAACCGATGATAGAAGAGATGTATAGAGAAGAATTTGGGGATTCTTCAGATGAATCCATGCAAAGAGAAGCCAATGATGATTCAAACTGACTGAAAACAAAAACAAAAACAAAAACAGAACAGAGGTTCCGAACCATCTACTTGAATCTACGCTTAGTCGCTTCCTTCTTCTTTTGATGAATTGTTAGTCATTTTTTATATTTTCTTCTGTATGCTTCTTCTATCTTTACTCTTTCCAAAAATCAGCATTGTAGTGTGCACTGGACTCAAGTTTCTTGGCTTCGTCTAGTTTTGTTACAGCCTGAAAAAAGTATTTTAATTTTGATCACAAGATGGGAAAGATTGCAACAAATTATCAAATACAAAATATCCATCTCTAAGCAGACACTTACTTACCTTGATGAAATCATTGGAGACAACGTAATCGCGCTCTGCACGTAGAGCAAACATCCCTGCTTCAGTACATATGTTACGAATATCTGCTCCATTGAATCCCTGCAAAAGACAAACTTTTGAATGGAAACTTCTGTTTTGTTTTTGCTTACACAAACACAAGAGATGTATGTTTCGACGAACCTCAGATAGTTTCACGACCTTTTCGTAATCGATCTCTCCATGTTTAGTTATACCAGAAGCATGAATCTTGAGGATTCTCATTCTAGAATCTTGATTAGGCAAAGGAATCTCTATCTTCTTATCGATTCTACCAGGTCGAAGAAGCGCAGGATCGAGAACATCAGGTCTGTTTGTTGCCATTATTACTTGCACCTAAAAATGCAAAATTTGAATTTTTATAGCTGTTTCTAAAGATGGAAGGAGAAGAAGAGACAGATGCACCTTATCACTTTCGTTGAATCCATCAAGTTGAGCTAGAAGCTCGATGAGAACTCTATCACATTCATTAGTTTTTACTCCTCCTTCTCTTGATCGACGTCTTGTACCAATAGCATCAATCTCATCCATAAAGATGATACATGGCTTTAACCACAAGGATAACACATGTTATCATAAGCAAATAATACAAACAACAAGAACAGGAATTAAGCACAAAAAGAGACAACTTACTTGATGATCACGAGCATATCTAAACATCTCTCTCACTAACAATGAACTATCTCCCAAGTATTTGCTTAAAAGCGCGCTAGAAACAACCTAGAAGAAAACCAAATCACCCTAAAAATTTGGTATACGTTATGAAAAATCGAGCAATGTATATGAAGAACTCTTACCGTTAAAAAAGTGATTGAACCGATGTTGCTAGCAATTGCTCTTGCTAACATCGTCTTTCCGGTTCCAGGAGGTCCATAGAGAAGTACTCCCTGTTTAAATAGATCAACACAATGAATCTTTTTTTTTTGTGTGGAAATATCAAAACAAGAATCAATCCAAAAGTCCAGACCTTGGGAAGCTTTACTCCAACTCGGTGAAAGATTTCAGGATTTGTGAGAGGAAGTTCAATGTACTCTCTTAGATCTCTGATTTGTTTAGATAAACCACCAAGATCTGAGTAACTAACATCTCCGCGGTTTCGGTACAGCATATTATGAACCAATGGATTAACCTGAAATCCAAAACAGAGATCTGAGAAGTAAACAAAACACAGAGAGAAATCCACAAATTAAAAATAGTTTTACCTGAGGAGGGAGAATTCTCATAATCGTCAACGATTTTCTTTCATGAGTAACTCTGGTTCCAGAAACTAGCTTTGACTGATCCACTCTGCTACAGCAATTCACTATGTAACGTCCTCCTTCGTTTCCTTTGACAAGAACTGAAATTGATTTTGTGAATGATCCGAAAAAGAAAACAAAAATCAAGTAAAAATGAGAGAGAGAAAGAGAGAGGAATTACATAGTTCTTTGTCTAGAGGTTGTACAATTTCTCCAACCCTTTCTGCTCGGGTAAAGCTAAGGGCTTTGAGATGGTCTTCAGTTTTTTCATACACTATCTTGAAAATTTCCAGTATCCTCTTCACTGAATCAGAAAACATACGTGTGTCACTGCGTATCCTAAAACCCTAAGGATTAGAGACATCTAAGGCAAAATTTGCTGGAAATTTAGAAGGAATCTGGACCAAGTTCCAATGCTTCTTGGAGGATCTTGCGAGTGCGGAGCTTAATCTTGTATTTAGTAATGAGGTAGCGTCTCCTCTCTGACTCTTCTTCTCTGTCTTCCATGGAAGCGAACTACAAAAGCCTTCAAGAAATGAACAAGAAGAAGAAGAAGGCTACGAACGATGATCTGAGATTTCTTCTTCTTTGCTTTTTTGTCTGCCAATCAAATATTGAATCTGTTATATATACTTCCCGTTGATTTTTTCACAACTGAAACATTCGTAACTTAACATCTATTAAATCCCGCTATTTTACACATATTCGACTTTTTAACCCCATACGTTTTGATTTCATCAGTTTAAACCCTCGAGTGGAGATGCACTTTATATTTTTTTACACGAGACTTGGACGCCACTTTACTTTCAGCTTTCAGCAGTAAAACTCATCTCAACTCGTATTTCGTAATAAAGATACATCATACATACACCCCAAAACAAAAACTTTCCTTTGCCGTAAAATTGTAACCTTCTATGGACAGAATAAATAGGAGAGAACAAGAAACATCTTAGCATTCCCTAGCTACATCTATTAGCATTCCAGTTTAATGATCTCATCTCATCGTAAAGCACGAGCCTTTGCGTGTTGCAACACTTCTCTGAGCACTGAAGCTATTCGATGTGACATATGATGTTCCAGAAACATCTCTTTTACTCTCTCATACCCATTTTTTCCCATTCTTAGCCGTAACTCAACCTGCATCGCCAATTTCACTATGTTCTTGCCAAGAGGTATCACCCCTTCTTTTCCTGCACTATGTAACAATCCGGTCGTTCCATCCACCACAATCTCCATTGTACCTCCGGCTGCAGTACCAAGTACAGGTAGCTTAAAGGCCATGGCTTCGATTGTTATTCTCCCAAAGCATTCTCCTCTGGCTTGGGAGTTTTGGACAAGAACGTCTATTGCTGCTATATATGGAGCTACAGTCAGGGTTTTGTTGACAAAGTGGACATAGTTCTCAAGTTTCTTCTCTTGGACAAAGTTGCGTAGCTCTGTCTCAAACTTTGTCTGCCGGCTCATGTCGCTTCCTACTACTACTGCATGCATTGTTGGTACCTGAAGTTTCTTCTCTTTGATTATTTGAAGACTTTCGTGGAAGGCTCGGAGGAACAGGTCCTGGCCTTTTCCGCGTGATACACCTGAATATAATAACAAACTAAGTAAATTCTTTGGTGAAGTGTGAACTCTTACTCCTTAAAAGATGATGCTTCTCAGGAAACTGAAAAAAACAGAAAGAAAGAAAAGACATAAAAGATGTCATACTATTAATAATGCCAAATAGTAAGTCTTCATTCCGCACTCCAAGAGATTCTCGGACGTGCTCACGGAGAACTCTCTTGGCAACACTATCTTCAGCTACTTCCATCAATTCCTTGCTATTTCCTAGGTGGACGACGTAAGTTTTGGGCATTTTAATCCTGTATTTCAACAGTCATAGAACAATGTTAAGATATGATAGAAAAAACACTCTGCAGAGATGCATTGGTTTGCAGTAAATCAAAGAGGAAACGGACCCTAGGCGAGCCTGAGTTCTGTTTTTCCAGTATTCAGCTGTTGCGTGCGAATCAATCATGGCCCCTGCAACAAAGGGAAGGTGTTTGACCAAATCTGGTTTGAAATAGTGACCTCTCATCTCATGAATCCACCAAAGGATCTTAGGTAGAACTTTAACAACATTCTCCTTGAGAACAGCATCAAGCCATTTCCCAGCCACAGCAGTATTTAGAACAATCAAATCAGCCTTGAGAGCTGTATCTATAGCTTTCTGACCCTTTGCAGACATAACCTGGAGTCAGAGAATTCACAGATCGTAAGTATGAATCAAAGAATAGAGTTAGAAGAAGCCCAAAGACAACATCTTTACAGCCAGTAAAGCAGTCTATTAAGTAAAAAAGAAGAAGATTAAGTGTAAAAGAGAAGAGAACCTCAACTCCTCGATCTAACATCTTGTGTTCGAGGCTGTAGATAACTTCATCATCATCAAGTGGTTTCTGATTAGTGATCCAAACAACTTCAGAACCAACTCCTCTTAACAAAAACGCTAATTCCATTAACAGCAAAGGTCCACCTAATCTCACACAAATTCATCGCATCAGAAACTGGGATTTTCCGATAATCAGATAGGAAATCGAATCAAATCAGCACCTGAGAGTGATAGCTCATGGGAGACCAACAAAACGAGCTTCGATTTCATGAAATCTAGAGGATTTGGGCGTTCCGGAAATGATCGAAACCTCGCGGCGCTGCTATCTCTGATCTTCTCCACGAATTGGCCACTAACGCTGCAGGATTCAAAGCTAGATCTCACGAGAATCACAGCCACCGTTGATACAGATAAAAACAACAAAACCATCAGTGGCCATCTCTTCCTTTGCATTGTCACCCAGACGCTCGTCGACGCCTTCGCCATTTGTTTTCCTCTGCTAAACACACATCATAAATCTTCGAAGATTCCTCGTAGAACTACGCTAATGATCTCCGAATCAAAACTTCGAAAATCAAAATCGAGACGAGGATGGGCAAGAAATTGGATCTCTGAGCAGAACTATTTCAAGTCAGTGATGCTGAGAAGAAGAAACCTTGAAAAGGAATTTTGGTCTCTTAAGCTTTCGCAATGCACGCCGTTTTTGTGTTTTCTTTTGGTCTTTAATGCTTTTGCAATGCACGCCGTTTTTTCGCCCTTTCTTTATCCTCTGGTCCACGAAGAAGGTTAAGTGGACTTTTAAACCCGCTACTACTGAAAGAAGTTGTACTTGGACTATATTTATTATGGGCTTTGAAAAGGCTTTATTACATACTTTAGATAGATTTATTAAGCGAAAATCAAAATGGTTAAATTACAACTTTATGTGTATACTTGTGCTTTTTCAACGGCGCATTGGCGCTACAATTTTTTATGAAACAAAACTCATTTTAATCTGTCAACTATTGGATTACAGTTTAACGGTGAACATCTAACCCATACGGTCAATACTAGAAACTCTTACTTTGATGCAATTTACGTGTAAGTTAACCTGTAGTTTGCTCTTGAAAAGAAAAGAAAAAACTCATATGGCTTAACGGTCCGGCTATTTATTTTTTCAACTGCGATCGATTAGCTATATCTTAAGACTATTAATTATTATTAGCTGTCATAATATAGGTGTACTAAAAGATGTTTATCCTTTTTTAAATAAATGTAGGAAAGAGCCTTTGTCCAAACAAAAGCTGTTAATTTCTTACTCGTCATTTCCGAATTTAGCACTATCATCATCATTCATCACTCATTATCGATTCATCACCTTCTTCAAATTCTATATATTTTTTAATATTATTATAAGAAAACTCATCATAATTCGCTTTAGAAAACCAAATTCATTTGACCTATTTAGAAAGTTAGATATTTGATCCTTCAAAATTTCTATATTATACTCCTATATTCCACCACTTGTTTACGGTTCACCAAATGTACATTAAAAAAACAAATAATTCACTCATAAATACAAAAAAATATCTAAAATAATTTGTTGTAACACATTGATTCTCATTGAAAGGTTTGTGTCGGCTGTTCCAATCTATGACAAAACCGAGACTCAACCAAAAACAAAAAAAACAATAAAGAATAAAAGAAAAATAACAAAATATACAGAAGGGAAATTAGAATAACATTTATTAATATGGACACAAAGCCGTTAGTGAACGTCCTACAAAACAAATTGGCGTCCAAGTCTTTTGTTTCTGGCCACTTTTCACCAACCTCGCGTCCGACACAGCTACCTTATTTATTTCATTTTTCATTTCGATTCTATTACACAACCTCCATATATAGATCCTTGGGACAAGGAATCGACCCATCATAAAGCTTCCATTCTATTGTTTTATGAATAAATACTTTTTCCTCGTGTCATATATAACCACTTGATGAATTAAGAAAATATGTTTTTTTGTTAGTCAAATTATTGGATTTTTCGTTACAAGGAAGGAAATTGGGTACTCACCAACTGGTTGTTAAGGTCCTTTAATCCCTCAATTAAGCAATTGAGCAGACACAACACTTCTTCCTCAAAGCAACACTTCTGGCAAATCCAATTCTCTAGCTCCAGGGGTAGTTTTGTAATTTGATAACTTAATATTTAATTTATTGATTTGTTGACATTTCTACCTATTTATTTATTTATTTGTTAATTATATAAAAATAGAAAATTCAGGAAAATGGAGTTTAATTAGTTTCCTCTTTTGCACGTCACTTAATAAGAAACTAGGTAACCACCTGCACTATGTGCAGGATAAATCTATGCAGATAAAATTA
>OVAQ01001126.1:0-20720 GCA_900406345.1 Erysimum cheiri | reverse complement strand
TGACCAATTGGTTCTTGGACACCCAAATTGACAGCTCTAGATAAAAGCTTACAACGTTGCAACAATGGAGAAACCACCGTAGAAGCGAAAGCCATAACAAAGTTATTGCATCAACGTTATCATCAGCTAAGATACAACTCTAGAAAAACCCTAAAACCCTAATCACCTAAAACCAAACCAACAAATTTACAGGAAAAAGAAAAAAAGCATTTGGTAAGCTAAAAGCCGAACTACGAACAAACGAAACTACTGATTAAAACTTTCTTTCATAAGGGATTTAGCAGTAGAACATTACTCTCTTCACATTCTCCTTCAAAGCCGGTAAAGGCTTCACACCGGATTCTCCGACAACTGTTGTTTTCGGGCTCTTTTTACCCGGTGATCCGTTGTCTTGCATTATCTCTGGTTCCATGTAGAAACGTGCTCGAAAGGCTGCAAGATGCGCATAATACGCCGGAGGAACTGTACAACAGCCAAAACAAAAACATTAGTTTGCAGATTCTCGTTTTATTCGCGGGTTTAAGGAAGTAGAAATAGAAACATTGTTATTTACCTATAGAGACTGATCGGGTGCATCGCGCATAGGTATAACAGAGATTATTGGTCAGTGATTGAATACCGTCCGCTGTGAAATTGTTCTCGTCCCAAAGAACATGGTAATGTGCAGGCCTGCTTGTTCCCTAAATCATACAACAACACGAAAATGTTATTTTTTCTGTATGGTTACGGAAAAAGGTTTGTATTTTCGGATATTTCGGTAGTTGTTTCGTACCTGAATACCCGCATGGCTACAAAGATAGAAGTCGAATTCAGTTGGATGACATATTTTGGTGTCAACTACAGTACCTGGAAAAGAAGCGGCAAAGAAACAGTTAGTTAGTTAGTTATTCCTGTTATGATCTTCTTTCAACCGTTTTCAAGAACTGACCTGGTAAGATATTTCCGCTTCGGTCAGTACTGCTTTTGTCTCGGTGATTATTAGCAAACAAACGAGTGTGGTGACGCTTCTGCACAACGATGAATGTCACCGGTGGCTGATAATTCGGTTCAAGCGACGCACAAGCCTAAACAAACACAAACAGAAAAAAGTTTAACATTAATGTTTTGCTGAAATTTTGGCTTATTCGGCTCAAGTGATGCGCAAAAGTTACTACCTTCCGAATTGCATCCAACTCATAGAGTAAAACTTGATAGAATTGCCCTTCGCTTACTCCATCACTGCGCGAGTAAAACACCCATGAGAACCAAATTAACATTTTTACGTATGAATTTGTTTACAAAAATAATGACTGAAGAGAAACCAACCGGTAAAAGATAATCCGAAGCGGTTTCTGCCCTGTTGCTTTCCTAAATGAGATCAGAAGGTCCCTGTAGAAAGCAAACAAGAAAAAACTTGAGATACACCGATAAAATCAAACCACAGAAGCCGAAAAACTGCGATTCATTACCTGATCATACCGCCACTAACAGTGCCACGTACAGGATCTTGCCATGTTTTATACAAATCTTGTATAAGTTCTTGCCTGTGAGCTTGAGCACAAACTAAACCCGCATATTTTGTGACTTCAGGCCAGTCCTGAGAAGCAACAACCTAACAAAAACAAAACCGAGTGTAATGAACTTCAATGTTCCACTACTTGATATAGTGTATAATTGAGTTGTTGTATAGTCCTTACAGCGGCGATTGAAGGGCTTGACTCTTCCCCGTTCTCTGGGTGAGTCACGTCTGCGCCAAATATAATTGTCGGTATATCACTAACCAGTGGAATTCTACAGCTTATGGCGTCTAATAGAACTGTGTTCCTTCCCCCCATCTGTAAACAACATAGAAAGATCTGAGATTCATAATGCTAGAACAATTGAAAATTTTCAACTCAGCTGTAAAAAGTATTCACCTTGACATTGATTTTAAGGGATACATTTGCCAGATACTGTTTGCTAATCTTGAACACATGTTTTGTGAGACAACATTGAGATATCAAACCAAGCTCGGTTTCGCAGATTCTCTTAAGATCCCCTGAGATTACAAGAAGCATTTCGTTTTCATTGTAACTTCACCCAAGAAGACAAAAGGTGTTTTAATATATGGAGAGAGATATGATAATACCGTAAAGTGAACCGTTGTTATCAGGTAAAATCGCCAATAGAAGCTCTAACTCTTTGCCTTTAGTTTTGTTCATTGCAGTGTTATAAACATGCTTTAGAGCTTTCTCGACTTGATCCGGCCTCGCGCTATATATTGGGATCACGGGTTCCGGATTAAACTCCTACAATAACAAGATGAAGAAAAGCTTTCTGATAAGAAACACTTTCACTTAAAGAAAATTTCAAAAAAAAGGAGCAACAAAGAAATACATTATTACCATGCCCGAGACTTCGCACATCTGACCAAGTTCATTACAAAATCCGCGAGCAACATTTTCTTGAACGCTGCGTGAGAAGTTAACACAGGCCCATCTGCTTACCGTCATCCCGTTGATCATTTTTTTGTTCATCATATTCCATTGACCGACTTGTGGAAGGCAATCTTTTTCTTTCCCGTTCTCATGATACTTAAGCTGTAGCAAGTGAAATGAGACGAATTAGCATAACAGTATCATAGTTTGAGGAAATTCAGATATTTGTTTAGTGCTTTACCCAAGGAGCTGGAAGAATCCGAGCCTCAACAGAAGCTAACTTTTCGCTTATGTTCATGCCAAATTCTTTTGCATATGGATCTTGATCATACGCGTTGTGTTGGACCGTCTATAAAACATTTTTGACACCAAGATTAGTCCTCACTTCTAACTCACAAAGAACCATAAAAGATAAAAAGACTACAAAATTACCTTCAAAATATCGTTTTCTCTATCCCTTGGCCTCTGGCATGTAACTTTCAAGAGAGCAGTAATCTGCTTCTCGTTCAACCTTTTTGTGTACCGTTGTCCCTCGACAATTTTGCATGCCTACATTTAAAATATAATCAGCAACATTGGCCCAGAACTTAAATGTGTAGTATTGAAACAAACAAAAACTACTGTTTTCGGTTTACCTCCATTGGCAAATAGCTTGCTTTCTTTTGATTTCCAACTTGAAGACACGGCAAATGCGTGTGCTGGATCGTGAATCCATACATCTCTTGAAAATACTCAATAACCGACTTCATAGTACAGTTCTCATCAACTGGAAACCTGAGGAATATAAACCATAAAACTTGATTAATCTTCGATGAAACCAGCCTTAGTGATCAGAGTGTAACTGAAAAATAAAATGCTCACATTAGCTCTC
Source organism: Erysimum cheiri (assembly GCA_900406345.1). Classification (NCBI taxonomy): domain Eukaryota; kingdom Viridiplantae; phylum Streptophyta; class Magnoliopsida; order Brassicales; family Brassicaceae; genus Erysimum; species Erysimum cheiri. The sequence continues at coordinate 17,453 of OVAQ01001126.1, read as the reverse complement.
TTGTTGGTTGAGTCGTTAAACCCGCAACACGGTATTTCCTTCTTACATTCGCTCTGTGAGTAACCTCTACTTTCACTCCCCTGAGACCCTTCTTAATCTGTTAAAAATTCCAAACATTCTTGTGAGAACAATCTAGGCTCAAGCAAGCGGTAATATGATGAAGGAAATGTACCTTAACNTCACATTAGCTCTCTTGTTGGTTGAGTCGTTAAACCCGCAACGCGGTATTTCCTTCTTACGTTCGCTCTGTGAGTAACCTCTACTTTCACTCCCCTGAGACCCTTCTTAATCTGTTAAAAAAATCCCAAAGAAAAAAACATTCTTGTGAGAACAATCTAGGCTCAAGCAAGCGGTAATATGATGAAGGAAATGTACCTTAATCCGATCAGAATCAGACAACGGCTTCGACAAGACATCCTTTCCAAGAAGCTGTGCTACAAACTCTATCACCGGAAGAGGCTCAATAAACGCAGCTGATGCCATATCTACATAGTAAGAAGAAAACATTAAGGTTGAGCTAACTATCAATAAGACCAAAAGCTATAACAATCTCTTTAAAGTCAATTTTTTTACCGATATTTAGCGATAAACCCATTTGAGTAGGTCTAATACTCTGATAAAACCCACACCATGACTCTAACCCTTCACCAAGTCGCTGCGGTGTTCTAATATCAGGCGAAAAGAAAGACCTTCCCACGGGACAAAACCTCTTAACCGACAATTCCCTGAGTACAATGTCGAGAATCTGCAACGCCTCTTGCGGACCATCTGCGCGTTTACCAGCTAGAAACTCTCCTAAGTGATGCATATTGGCCCTTGCAACAAACTTGATAGCCACCTTATATGATCTCTCCCTTCTACAAACCAAAAATGTGTCAAATTCAAACATAAAACATAAATCTTTACTTAACATAAAACATAAAGAACCTAAGAGACACTTACCTAGGTCCATTGATGATACCGTCGTCTTCATCAACAATCTTAACAGTGAACTCCTTCCAAGTAAAAGGAAGTTCTCCGGCAGTGTAAAGACTTTTCCGGCCATCATAAGCCGGAAGTCGAGTCCCAAGATCAGACTCTTTATATAATCTAACTAACTCAGCAATTATAGCTCTGTTAACACTCTTTGATGACACTTCAGGAGTTATTGTAACCTGCAAAAATGTCAATGGACCCAAAATAAGCAATAAGAACAAACATTAAAACTCTCTCTTTCCCTTCATTAAATTTTCAAAGCTTTTTTCAGGAAATCATCCAAAAGTTTGAAGCTTTATTACTCATTACAGCAAAAACTAAAAAAGGCAAAAACAAAAACTAAAAATCTTTACTTTTTTTCTAAAAAACTTACATCATAATGATTCAAATCTTTGGTTGGCAAATCAGCAAGGAAATGGTTAGCTTTAACAATACATTTAGTCCCAAGTGTTCCAAATCCAGGTCTTGGCGCAAAGTTTGAGTTTTTACTAACACCACCCATCTCCCTCTGATGATTCACAGCTACAATCTCACCGGTGGTTTGACTCGGCGGTGGTGGTTTACGAGGACGAGAGCTAGGTCTCATACATACATCTCCTTGATCAGATTTTCGACCACCACGATTTCTTCTCCGGCCACGATTCTTTGACGGTGGTGAAGGTGAAGAAGCTTGACTCTGAGCGACCGTTGCCGGAGTAGTCGCCGGAGTAGTCACCGGAGGAGGGATTTTTCCGGTAGTTTTGGGATGATGGTGTTTTAAAGGTTGAAGATTTGGTTTGATTATTAAATGAGTCTCAGAGCTTTCTTTCATNAAGCTTGACTCTGAGCGACCGTTGCCGGAGTAGTCGCCGGAGTAGTCACCGGAGGAGGGATTTTTCCGGTAGTTTTGGGATTATGGTGTTTTAAAGGTTGAAGATTTGGTTTGATTATTAAATGAGTCTCAGAGCTTTCTTTCATTTGCCTAATCGGCATTTTTTTTGTTTCTCTCAAACTCTTTTCTCACTACAAAAAGAATGAAACAAAAACTAGAACTGATCCCTTCTTGGCCTTATTCTAACCTGCAAATTCATAAGCAAGAAAAATAAGTACAAAACTGCTNTTTGCCTAATCGGCATTTTTTTTGTTTCTCTCAAACTCTTTTTCTCACTACAAAAAGAATGAAACAAAAACTAGAACTGATCCCTTCTTGGCCTTATTCTAACCTGCAAATTCATAAGCAAGAAAAATAACTAAATAAGTACAAAACTAAATAAAAAAAAATCAAAAATTGTAAAGAAAAAAAGAACCATTGTCAGATTGCATTAAATGGAGAAAATCCAGAAAAAAATAAAAAACCATGATGATGGTGTTTTTGGGTTTTTTTAAAAAATAAAAAAAAAACTTTGAAACAGTGAAGTAAAAAAGAACCAAACATTTCAAATTGCGTTTGTTGTTGTTTCTTCTATTACAAAGATTCAGAGAAAACAGAGAGGTAAAAAAGAAAGAAAACAGAACATTACATACATGTATAGATATAGTTTTTTTANTTTCAAATTGCGTTTGTTGTTGTTTCTTCTATTACAAAGATTCAGAGAGAACAGAGAGGTAAAAAAGAAAGAAAACAGAACATTACATACATGTATAGATATAGTTTTTTTTACTCTCGATTAAAGAGATAGAGAGACAAGAATCCATGAAATTAGAAGAAAACACTGTAAAGACCAAGAAATAAAGGAACCAATAAGAAACAAAAGAACACATTAGGTTTTGTTTTTTGATTATTACAGACNACTGTAAAGACCAAGAAATAAAGGAACCAATAAGAAACAAAAAAACACATTAGGTTTTGTTTTTTGATTATTACAGACAAAAAAAAAAACAGAAACAGAGATTTTATTAAGCTTTAAGTGGTGAAAATGGGGAAAAATTGGGAATACCCAGAAGACAAAACCGGAGAAAGCTTTAATCTTTTGTCTCTATTAGATCCCGGAGGAGAAACCCAAACATATAATTACAAAAAATCGAAGCTTNGTTTTTTTTTTTTTTTTTTTTTTGGCTGTGAATTTGGAGAGAGAGAGAGAGATAGAAACTAGTAAGAGCAAGTGAACAAAGTGAAGGAATAAACATCGAAAAGAGCAGTGGAAATATCAATATCTAATCTCCAACAAGTATTATTAATTTTTTTTATGTCATTTTAGAAAATTCAATTGAATTTATTGCTACGGATAGAAATTGACCCTTCCGACTATATTAGTATTACTTAAAAGAAACAGTAAAAAAAAAATGAATAGAAGAAACAGAGGAAAACACTCACCGACCAATGAAAGACTGAATGAACCTTTGAGAAGATGAGTGACGCTATAGAAGATAGCTTTCCTCTCAAATGTGGAGAAAAAATCTCAGAAGAAAGAAAGAGAGAGTGTGAATGATGATGATGATGATGATGATGATGATGATGAAGAAGAAGAAGAAGAATTGTGATGTAGAAATTTTATTATCTCTTTTAAGGACGCATGCAAAAGAGGTTTGCTTTTGAGAGAGCTTTGGTCTCTTTGAAAATCACGTGTAAAGGCCTTTCTTTATCTCTCTCTCTCTCCTTTCGCTGCCTCTCTCTCATCAGTCTTCTTCTTTCTTCACTTTATTTCTTCCACTTTCTAATAAGTAATTTTTATCTAATAAAGTTTGATTTTTCTTTTGCTTTTTTTTTACACTTTTACTAATGATTTTTCATTAAGTACAAATTTCTTCTTTTTGGTAAGCACAATGTGTTTGATTTATGGCAGCCAGCAACTATTTAATTATTGATGATGTTAATGATCTTATTAAAAAAAAAAAAATTCAGTTACATCATTATTACAAGATACTAGTATAATTTTTAATTTTATTATTCATGACGAGGAATTTAAAAATTTAATTTTCACAAACGGTTTTATAACGGATAGTTTTACCAACATTAACAATACCCCGTTTTACATGCACAATCTTCATATAGACAATTTTATTTTTAACACATAAGACCAATAACAAAAAAAACTTTATATGCATGATGTAAACAGTGAATGCATAATGTTTTTTAGTTCGACTCGATGTCAACAAATTTTTAGTTCGACTCGATGTCAACAATTTTTTTTGTTTTTAAAAAGATATACACAGATTGGATCGATGTTAAGTTGACATATTTTTTTCTGTAAAATTTTTATTAAAAAAAACGAATTGATATATTGGCATATTGCCATACTAAATAACAATTCATTTGTTTCTTTAATATTGTTATGATTAAGGAACCATATTTTCGTCGATAAATTTCAAAACATGCAATCGAGGAATTTTATTAAATAGTCAATTTGGTGGAACGTTGTTTATAAACAAAGTATAATGCTTATGTGCATAATCCAATTTAATTTCATTTTTTTATATATTTTCTTTTGGTTTTGTTGTTAGTTGATTCTCTCTAACCAATCGATCAAAACAAACACTAAAAGTTTCACTTTGTAAAAATATAGTTCATCTTCCTCATTTGAGTTATCAAATAGTTTTCATAACAAATGGTTTAGATAGAAGCTATTTGATACGTCGCCGTTCACTAACTCGTTTAATCATTATCAACATTATTTGTCTATATTAACCATTTTCATTGTCGTCATCTTCTTTTTTTTGGCTTATCCAAGTTTTAGAAGTTGGACTCAAATTAAAATCTATTTTAAATAGATGGTGTAAATAATTTGTATTTTTCTCGTCGATGGCGTAAATTTAAATCCATCTACATATTTGGAAGAAATTTTGACTTTTGATGCTGCACACTAGCGATGAATATGGTTGTCTCGTTTCATCATCACAAGTGACAATTTTCAAAAGGTGAATCAAATTTCAAAAAGAAAAATCTGATATAAAAATATGTAAAACATTAGTTATTTAAAAACGTTATACGACTACAAATTAACATCATTGAAAGTAGTACTACTTTCCCAATTGCTGGCTAATTATAAATGTTCAAAATTAGGTTTAATTAATAGAGAAAACGACTTGACCACGACTTTGCATGATTACATCCTTTACTATTTTGTGACCATTTGTACATATTTATTGAATTAGATTTTGTTGGATATGTATAGACAGATTTCATATGTGTCAGCTTATTGCAGCTGCTTAAGCTTCTTGGCCACTTTCTTTGTGGTCCGTTTAGTACCACTAACTCTGTGTATGACATACATATATTTAAATGTATGTATATAAAAATTTATGGCGAGAAATAGTAAATGTTACATGTAAAACATATACTAGTAAATATGACAAAAAAAAAAAACATATACTAGTAAATAGTTTTATATATTTTTTGAAAATAATAAAAGCAAATGATAACACACACGGAAGAAGGAATAATTCGAACTTGCAGTCTCCTCTTTTCTTTCTGCAGACCCCATTTCATGACTCTCTCTACACCTTCATTAATTTTGTTTCTTTCATTATTTTTCCTTTTTTTGTTTGTTTAATACATTAAATTTAGTTGTAAGTTATACAATGGTAAAAAGATATCAATAATATATTTTCAAATTTGCATCCAATGATATCTTTATAAGCTACAAGGTTCTCTGTTACTTGGTACGAGGAAATCAATAATTTAATATGCAACACACCGGTCTAGAATTCTAAGTAGTATGATTTAGGTTAATCAAGTATCAACTATAGAGTGTATTTTTTATAGTAATCGTGCTCAACTAATTCGAGTGTGATAAGTAACGGTTGGTATAATTCCTTTTGGCAGCAAATGGGAGAAAGTGTAACGTTCTTTTAGAATTATTCTAGAAAAAAAAAAAAAAAGATTTGATTTTCTCCCTAATAACAGCTAAAAAAATTATTTGTATTCATATTTTTAAAAATTTATACAGTAGTATTCTTATTTTTTAAGTTTTTTATAAAATGAACATCCGCGTGCGTATATACAAATATTTTTATAAATATATGTATTTTTATTATTTAATGTTTTAGTACATGTATAACTTTTTTTACAAATATTTAGTTTTTCTTTATATACTTTAATAGATTTTTTAGCCATTTTTTATTTCAAGAATCATAGATTTTTAGCCATTTTTTATTTCAAGAATCATAGATTTTAGCCATTTTTTATTTCAAGAATCATGTATATATTTTAGCCATTTTTTATTTCAAGAATCATAGATTTTTTACATTTAAAATATTTTTGGTGTCCAACCATAATTTTAATCATACTTGAAAAATTGAATCATGGCCTTTCAGGTTATAGAATTAATTATTTAACTACTGATCACCATAAATTAAATAAAGGACAATGTCATAATTTATTTTATACATAGTTTTTTTATGTAAACTTTTATTTCAGTTATACTCTCTTATTTTTTAAATTTTACTTCTTTTTTTTTATCATTTTTGTAGTTTGGAAAACCAAATCAAAAGATTACCGTCTCACCATTAACAAAAAAACCAACAAAATACTATTTGACCATTATATTTCAATGTAATCACATATTGTAAATCTAGATAAAAACACAAATATGTTTATAATTTCTATCACTTTTATTTTTCAAACATGGCTCTAAATTTAACATATATCAAATTATCTTCCAACTTGTATTATTTTAGTTCTTAGGGTTAAATCTGATACAAAATAAAATTTAATACACATATCTCTGTAGTATAGTCCAAAATATTAATTAGGCTTTAGTAGAGGTTTTAGTGTGTATAATGAAAATTTAGTAATGATGATGATTTGTAAAGAGTGGTGTGTATAATCAAGTAGAAGAACCCCCACGTGAAGTTAATATACACCTCAGGGCCCCTACTTCATTTGGCCCACAAGGAAGAATATCCGCCGTGAGATCGATCATAATCATCACGAACCTCTTTTTTTTTTTTTTTATGTAACTTTTATTTTCCTTTGTGAGAGTTAAAAAAATATTTTTTCTCAATAAGTTTCCAAAGTACTTGTTGGCACCAACGCAAAAAAGTTCCAAAGTATTCCAAAAATGTTACGATGAATGATGATGACATTGTTGGACTAATGGGGAAAGCTGAGAGCACTGTTTTGAATTTTGTTTTTCTATCGATAAAAATAAAAAAAAGTACACCGTGTTTGCATATGTATAAAATAAACAATATTCAAATTAATATATGGAACTTTTAATAAAATAGTCTACATTTATAGGAAAACTATAAAGAAGCCTAATTTTTTTCTTGATTCATAAACACTAATTAAACACCAAATACCAAGCTTCTAAAACTTCTGCTTCATACAGTGAGTCATAGCATTTGGTGCAAGCAAAATGGGAGAATATTCGCTTCTAAAGCTTCTTCTTCATACAGTGAGTTATATTTCAGTTGTATGCCTGCCTACAAGGCTACAACCCTTTAAGGTTTCTTGCATTTTTTTCTATTCATGTTTCACAAGTGTTTTTTTGTTTAGCCCTTGAAAGTTCAAGATATAGTATAGTAACTTTGATTGATTTTTTGCATGTCGCCTTTCTGCCTATAAACATGCATGTCCGGACGGTTTTCGGGAGGACAAAAATGAGTTTTGCTTTCAGAACAATCTCTGAAGTTTATATGCCAAAATGCATCAACGTGACTGGTCGAGAAGTTATTTTGTACAAAAAGAAATGCGTAGAAGCCTATGGTTGGTTTTGAGTTTGGTCACGATTGATCCAAAATATGTTATTTTTGTACTCTTACGAATTAACATGGTTCTTGAAGTGGGATTGAAACTCTCTCAAAAATGAGTTTTGTTGGAGGAATTGTGGGTGAAAGGTTTGTGAGCTCTCCAACTGATTATCGGAGAACGTCTTTAGACATATTAACTTTAAAACTAAAAATACAATTGATTGCGAAATTCACAAAAAAAAAAACATTTGAAAACACCGAATTTCTGATTACACTTGATACAAACCTCAAATTTGTTATATCACAAAAAATTATATATTGTTCGCTATGATTAAACCGTTTAGCATGGCTAAATTTTTTTTCTTTCTAATCTTGTTTTAAGAAACAACTGCTAATTAATTTGTAACTTATCTCGTTGATCTCGAATTCGAGTCCTAATATAACTATTGAGTCACACATCACGGTACGAGATCTTATAAAAAATATATAAAACTTCTAATTAGGAAAAATCTATGTTAGTAACAAAGACCTAATTATCATTCTAATTAACAAAGCACAAATACACATGCAAGTGATATGCCTATGAATCTATAAATGTATATGCGTAATGCGTGTGTAGATATAATATCATACGAGTATGGGTTAATTAGTTTGGTGGTCACGGTGGTAGCTATAGGGTTATGGGCATGGTTTGTTTTGAAGTGACGCATGTTATCTTTTATTTCTTATGATTGTTTAGTTGGATTTGAAATTCGGAAAATATGACAAAATTGTGATTTTTAAAACTCAGAAGATAACATTTTAAAATCACAAAACGTATGTTTTGCATGTGTTTCGCATATACGCTAAAAATTGTATTTTACATAAAATTCAGTATTTGGGTCAAACATTACTTTGCTTGGTCTTGTGCTGCTTTGTCCAGTGTTTTACTCGTTCTATTTTATCAATGTATCAAATGTACTTCTGAATACATTATACATGCAAATAAAAAATGAAACCTAAAGAGAAAATTGTTCTTGGATTGAATATATAACAATGTTTGCATGCTTGGTGAAACTTGCATATAAAATACACACCGATATTTTCGAAGATCTAATGATAATGATTTGGCCATTTGGGCGTTATATATCGAGCTTAAATATTCTCTTTGATTCATAGATTTTTAATTTAGTGCAGAATTTCGATGGGGGTACCTATGATGCACAATGCACGCGTGTGACTTTTTAATCATTGTTGATTTATTTTAGTCAACAAACACTGTTTAGTTTAATCAGTATTCAGTTAAATAGACAAAAACCTGAGATTATTAACAATAGCCTAGCCGATATACATTGCTAGCAGTTTTTAAAAATTACATTTTTGTATTTGTAAAAAAAAATTACATTGTAGTATTTGTAAAAATTGCACATGTGTTGTTTAATTGTTTATAACGAGAGAGTCTTCAAAAAGGAAAAAAATGGCTAAGAGATCAACTATATATTAAGCAAATTATGATTATTAGACAAACTGTACATTCCAATATAATGATCAGATAGTTTTATCTACATTTATCATTTTTATTATCTTAATTTTCTTATTAAATTTTGAAAAACGACAAAATATACATTTAATCTATGATTAAAGCAAACTTTGGGGGAAATTCCATATCTTTTTATGGGTGCCCTAATTTCTTAGTGCTTCTTGGAAAGTTCACACTTGACAAGCACGATAAATCTTGCACGTCGGAGTAAAGATATTACCATTTGTCTGTTTTTAATTCACTAAACTAAGCTCTTATTATAAAAGTCTAAATCCTTAAGTAATTACTAACATGCATGTTTTTATATGACTATTGAATACAAAAGTTGCATAGAAATTTTGGTAATAGATGAGATGAAAAATTGCAGTAATAACTAATAGATAGTGTAAATGTAATTCGAACAACACAAGAAAAAAGTTTAAATTGATTATTTAATCCAAAAATAAATATTGAGAAATTGCGAGATAAAAAAGTTGATTATTTATCTGGTTATAAATACAATTCTCCCGACATCATAACTTTATTGTATTTTCTTGTTCCACTGGTCAGTAAGATGAAGTAATTGCGATGTTTAAAGCATATTAACAGTAAATTTATAGTGTGAAAATTAAAAAAAAAAAAAAAAAAAAAAAAAAGGAAAAAAAAAAANATTTAAGGTGAAAAAAAAAAAAAAAAAAAAAAAAAAAAAAAGAGGTAGAAAAAGTAAATGTGGTGAGTTAAAATAATAAAACTATGTCAGAGCTGGCCTAAAACGGTGTATAATCTGCAAATCTGCTACTATAGCTTTTGTGTCACTCAGCTCTCCTTTAGCTTTTGCTTTTAAAAGATTAACAAATAAAAAGGTAAATATTGTGTTTATTACCAATCTTACTTTAATTTTTAAAATAACTGAAATTTGTATAACTCTCTACATATAGTATTAGATAGTTTTGAAAAGCAAAATTTGGTTTTTATTGTCGCAAACTATATAGAAATTCTAGAAAGAAGCATAGTTTGGAATCAAACTAAATTTATTAAGTTATTGAGGATATTGAAAAGCAAAGAGATGAGAACCCAAAAAAAAAAAAAAAGTAAATTAAAATAATATTAATACAAGTTACTTTACAGAGGCTCTGTCTTTTTATCATCTCTGATCTTAGTCCTATTTTTACTTTTATTGTGAAAAGCACCCCAAAGTGCACTTCTGTTCCCAAAATTTTGAACAAGTTTTTTTTATGAAAAGACTGAATAAAAATCATCAAAACATTATTTAATGTAAAAATGAAATTGTAAGTGCTAAAGAATTAGAAAATAAAATGATGCGAACAAATTCAGGCTTTGTCTTATAGTTGTCTTTGAGCAATACATATTTGCATTAGTACATGCGATGGTCTTATTTTTTGATATTTTTTACATAACCTTATTAATTAGTATTCTTCTAACTTGATCTTGATTAATGAATAATGAAGTGTGTTGGTTGATGAAAGAATAAAGAATGTAATTAAGTATTATCTTAAACAAATAATTAAAACATGAACAGAGATTTTGGGAACTAGCGATGGAGAATTGCTCTTTCTTTGTTTTTTTCTTTCTAATTGGGTCATGTGTGGAGATGCACTATAGTCTATAGTGAAGAAGATTTGATGCATCATTTTCACTAAAGGTATTCAAAAAGAATTTATCAGTCACACATCTGCATAGAAATTATTGTTATAAAAAGAATAGAACCAAGATTAAAAGGTGGTATTATAATGCATGTTTTTTAATTTTCTTATTTTATTGGAGATGAGAAAAGGTGTGATTGTCTTGTTGTAGGGACAACTTTGATGTGTTCCAAAGAGACCTTTACTTGCTTTTCTACAAATTGAAGTTATCCAAATCAAACCAAAATATGTCGACAAACCAAAATATGTCGACAAACCCAACCAAACCTAAAAACACACAATTGCATAAAAGATTTCTTGTCGAAACTGAATCAAACATTGTTTGCACACCACCAAAAAAAAAAACCCTTCAAATCGAATTAAATCAAACCAATTCGTAGCCTCAATAAAATAGTCAATACATTGAACACTTACACACAACTAATTAAACACCAATTTCAAAAAATCTTGTATCTTTCTGTTTTATTATAAATTATTTGGGTATATACATATCCATAAGTAGTAAACAAAAGTAATGGATATGATTTTTTTTTGCAAAACAAAATGTATATTTTAACAAAAGATATACACTTTTGAAAATTTGCATTGAAATTTATATATTTTTCAAACAAAATTTAATTGGTAAACAACATATATTATTATATGGAGGAAAATACAAGAAAATTGCACATTTAAAACTATTTTAAAAACTATGATGTTACAATCAAATTGATAAAAACTATTTATAATCTCGTGATTACTTGAGAAGGAAGGCTCGCCAATCACCGTCGTTCAAGGCGTGGTTCAAAAAACACGTCATCCCCCTCTAAATCATTGTCCTCAGAAACATCAAGATCGGATCCAGTAAAGCTCCCTCTTACCTCTCAAACACAATGATCTGTACCGCTAGTGCTCCGAGAATCACACTTGCTACTACCCTCCTAACCATTGCTGGATTCATGGAAGCAATGTAGAAATTTGATTTGATCTTTTTAGAAAAATGTTGAAGAAATTGTGAGTTATAAAGCCCAAAAATTGGTGAAGTTTTAAGGATCGGAAGTTAAAGATCAATTGAACAGATCTATAAACTGACTACCTAAACAATTAAATCTTCGGTTAAATTTCTTCCGGAGATGTAAATTTCGACTGACATTTTTTGGAAAATAATAGAAAGTTGCACATTTACATTAAAACTATTTAAAAAAATAAAAACTATGATGTTACAATGGATTTGATTAAAAAAAAAGAAAACAAATAATTATAACAAAATGGGCCATACAGCCCATACTCATACAATGCTACTGAAACCCAATTGGGCCTGTAATCATCAAAACCTCAAAACCGATTTTAATCCTCTTCACAATTTCAAAACTGAGAACCTTTTGCATATGACATCTCCAAGCACAAGCAAGAATCATCGATGCTTAAACCTAATCTCAAAATGCAAATCTTTACAAAACCTCAAACAAATCCATTCCCAAATCATCACAACTGGTCTCTCTCATCACACATATCCTCTAAGTAAGCTTCTTCACTTATCCTCCACCATCTGCTTATCCTACGCACTCGCTATCTTACGCCAAATCCCAAATCCTTCCGTCTTCCTCTACAACACTCTCATCTCCTCCATTGTCTCAAATCACAATTCCACCAAAACCCATCTCGCGTTTTCTCTCTATGATCAGATTTTGAGGTCAAGATCAAACCTTGTTAGACCCAATGAGTTCACTTATCCTTCTCTATTCAAAGCTTCTGGCTTTGACCCTAAATGGCATCGCCATGGAAGGGCTCTTCATGCCCATGTGTTGAAATTCATCGAACCGGTGAATCATGATCGGTTTGTTCAAGCTGGTTTGGTTGGGTTTTATGCTAATTGTGGTAAATTGAGAGAAGCTAGGTCTTTTTTTGAGCGAATTAGAGAACCTGATTTGGCTACTTGGAACACGCTTCTCTCTGCGTACGCTAATTCAGAAGAAACTGAGAGTGATGAAGAGGTTTTGTTGTTGTTTGTGAGAATGCAAGTGAGACCTAATGAGCTTTCTCTTGTAGCTTTAATCAAATCTTGTGCTAATTTAGGTGAATTTTGTGGAGGTGTTTGGGCTCATGTTTATCTCTTGAAGAACAATCTGAATCTTAATCAGTTTGTGGGAACTTCTCTTATCGATCATTATTCGAAATGCGGATGTTTGAGTTACGCACGCCAAGTGTTCGATGAAATGTCTGAGAGAGATGTATCGTGTTACAATGCAATGATTCGGGGTTTAGCAGTTCACGGGTTTGGCCAAGAAGGTATTGAATTATACAAGGGATTGGTTTCCCAAGGATTAACTCCGGACGACGCAACTTTTGTGGTGACGATATCCGCGTGTTCGCACTCGGGTTTAGTCGACGAAGGTATACAAATATTTCACTCGATGAAAGCGGTTTACGGGATCGAGCCTAAGGTTGAGCATTACGGATGTTTAGTTGATCTACTTGGCCGATCGGGGAGGTTAGCAGAAGCGGAAGAATGCATCAAGAAGATGCCGATGAAGCCTAATGCGACGTTGTGGAGATCGTTTCTCGGGTCAGCTCAAATCCATGGCGACTTGGAGAGGGGTGAAATTGCACTAAACCATTTGTTGGGGTTAGAACTAGAAAGCAGTGGAAATTATGTGCTTTTATCAAATATTTATGCCGGAGTTAACCGTTGGGCTGACGTGGAGAAGACCCGGGAACTCATGAAAGACCACCGTGTGATTAAATCTCCGGGGATTAGTACTATTAATTAATTCATTATTTTGTTAAGTAATGTATAATCCTTTTTTATTGCATAGAATAAAATTTATATTAAATTCAAATTTATTCGCCAAAGGACCAAAGCTACACCAACTTGTTAACTAAAAATCATGTGTTTTTTTTCATAGGAGACAAATCATATAAAGACCAAAGCTACAACAACCTGTTTTAATTAAAAAACATGTTAATCTTCCAATAACTCGATACGTGTAAACCAAAAACTATTACAAAACACACAAATCTTGTCTTCACACAGAATAATAAAAAACAAAACAGTTGTTAGATTGTTGTCCTTTTAACATTAGATTAATCAAATAAAATAATAATTGAATTAGGTGCTAATTGACACATCAAATTTGAACGGTATTGTCCATTCATTATCCACTAATCGACATTTTCTTAATGGCTATATACTCCTAATTAATCACCTATCTACTAATTGTGTCTTAATTACAATTAATCAATGTTCTCTTAAGATTGATTAAGAGAGCCGAAACAGAGCAAAACTAATCTGCCTTCAATGGCTTCTTCAGCAGCAGCCATCGTCTTCTCTAATTCTCCTTTTCGTTCTTCACCAATCCATAACAACAATCATGTTTCTCGTTACGCACCTGGATCCGTCTCTTTCAACCGTCGAGCTTCTTCCCGCCGTGGTCTAACCGTCAGTTCGGCGCTAATCGAGCCGGACGGAGGGAAACTCATGAACCTCGTCGTGGAGGAATCACGGCGGCGCGTGATGAAACGCGAGGCGGAAGAGACGGTTTCTGTAAGGATTCAGCTGAACCGTGTGGATCTTGAGTGGGTACATGTGCTTAGTGAAGGCTGGGCAAGTCCTCTTAAAGGTTTCATGAGACAGTCAGAGTTCCTCCAAACACTTCATTTTAACTCGATCCGACTTGAAGACGGCTCCTTCGTCAACATGTCGGTTCCGATCGTCCTCGCCATCGACGACGATCAGAAGTTTCGTATCGGCGATTCGAATCGAGTCACGCTCGTTGACTCCGTTGGTAAACCAATCGCGATTCTCACCGAGTAAGTCTTGGCATTTGAATTTGAATTTTCGTATCAAATGTATGCATAAGAACGTAATATATGGAAAAATATNTTTGATTGATTGATTTTGAGTCAGTATTGAGATTTATAAGCATCCGAAAGAAGAACGAATTGCGAGAACATGGGGAACTACAGCTAGAGGACTTCCATATGCAGAAGAAGCAATTACTAAAGCTGGAAATTGGTTAATCGGAGGTGATTTACAAGTTCTTGAGCCGATTAAATATAACGACGGTTTAGACCGGTTTCGGCTATCTCCGTCTCAGCTGCGGGAAGAGTTTGAAAGGCGTGGTGCGGATGCGGTTTTCGCCTTTCAGTTAAGGAACCCGGTTCATAATGGTCATGCGCTTCTTATGACTGATACTCGTAGAAGACTTCTTGAGATGGGTTATAAAAACCCTGTCTTGTTGTTGAATCCACTTGGTGGATTCACTAAGGCTGATGATGTACCTCTCAGTTGGCGTATGAGGCAACATGAGAAGGTATATGCCTTTGGCTTCCTTCTGTTCCAAGAAACTCTGTTTGAATACAAAGTATTGGACTATAGACTTTGGTTTTTGATTCTTGCTATTGTGTTGCTGTTTCTTGGTTTGAACATATAGGTGTTGGAGGATGGTGTTTTGGATCCTGAGACTACTGTAGTGTCTATCTTTCCATCTCCAATGCACTATGCTGGACCGACTGAGGTTCAGTGGCATGCCAAAGCTAGGATCAACGCGGGAGCGAACTTCTACATCGTTGGTCGTGATCCGGCCGGTATGGGCCATCCGATGGAGAAGAGGGATCTATATGATGCTGATCATGGAAAGAAAGTGCTCAGCATGGCTCCAGGACTTGAACGTCTCAACATTCTTCCCTTCAAGGTTAGACTTAGATCATCGTTGCTACTTCCTCTAAATTTCGTAAGGTTAAGTCTGATTGATTTCGGTTCGTTTGCATAGGTTGCTGCATATGATACAACTCAGGGTAAAATGGCGTTCTTTGATCCTACTAGGGCTCAAGACTTTCTCTTCATATCAGGAACCAAGGTAAAACCTGATTTTAGTACTAATATTAGATCTCCAAATCCAAGATTCATCTTATTTTTGATTTTGGTGTTTGTAGATGCGTGGCTTGGCGAAGAAGAAAGAGAACCCACCAGATGGTTTCATGTGTCCCTCTGGTTGGAAAGTGTTGGTTGATTACTACGACAGTCTCAGCGCAGAGTCTGGTAATGGAAGGGTTTCATCAGAGGCTGTCGTTTCTGCTTAAATGCAAAAAGTTCCTTGTCCCACAAGTTTCACATTTCCTGTTTGTTAGTAACCAATAAAACCAATGTAACATTTGTGTGTTCTCTGTTGTCAACTTGTCATCGAGTCGCATCGATTTGTACCATATTTGCTTATTGTAAATGAAAAACATTTGTGTGTTGTGTTTAACCATTTCTCTTCTGGAGACATAAACTGTAAGCTAAAAAGTAATTTAGACAGAAACAAAGAAGAGTTTTGCTACATAATGGTAGGACCTAAAGGCGGTGGCGGGTCGATTCCGGGTGGTGGACTCGATGGTGGGAGAGGCGGTTCCCAATTCGGAGGTACCACATCAGGAGGTCTTTCCGGCGTCGGAGGCTTTGGAGTATCTGGCATCGGTGGAACCGGAAACTCGGGGCCGGGAGTTTGCGGTGGTCCAAGCGGTGGTGGATCGCTTGGAACCGTCGTAACTTCCGGCGGAGTGTCCGACGGGTTCGTCTCCGGTATATTAGGAAGCTCCGGGACTTCTAATGGAGTCCACTCTGGTCCTTTACTTGGCCGTGAAGGTAACTCTTCCTCCGAAGGGGAACCACCGGGGAATTGAATTTCAGGTGGACCGGTTTGGTTAACAAAATAGACACCGGTACTAGAATAATTTAACCCTCTGACCGGTTTAGAAGTACACGAAACCGATTTCGCCGCTGCGATGAACCGTGTAGACCATGGCTTAGACTTGGATGAACATAAAATGAAAGTGCCTCTCAAAAGATTCGCAGACACCAAAGACATAACTTTCGTTTTCTACTTCTAAATTCTTACAAAGATGCCAATTTAACAAGGTCCAACTGTCCAAGTACATTGACACGTAATAATAAGAACAAAATACGTGTCTCTATAACTTGACACGTGTGAGAAAACTGGCAATTATCACACGTTAATAATTTTTTTTCTGTCAACTTTATAAAAACAATCGGTTCAAATATTATCACACGTTAATAAGTTATCAAATAGTATATGTTATTTTTATTATTGTCTTCCATTTCAAGTTGTCGTAATATTTTTTTTTTGGAAAAGTAGATGTTCTAAAATATTTCAATTGGCTATCATCTAATTTGAAAAATTAGATGTTGTGGTCATTTTTAGAATTAAGTAGTCACGCACTAATGATAGGGCAATCTTATATATTGCGATAATAAATAAAAAATATAGAATCACATAAGTACATTAAATAAACCATAACAAATTAGTTTTTCCAAAAGAATTTAAAAACCACTACGACGAAGTAACGGGAGTGATCCTAGGAACTTGAACAGGAAAGTCATCAATCTCATCAATCCATGGATTCGTCTTCTCGTCCATTGGATCAATCGTTTTCAAAGCTTTCCAAACCGCACTATTACACTTAAAACCCGATCCAAAAGCAATCTGCCAAGTCCTATCTCCTCTCTTAATCCTTCCTTTAGCTTCACTATACGCAAGCTCATACCAAAGCGAGCTACTCGAAGTGTTACCAAACCGGTTCAACGTCATCCTCGATGGCTCCATATGCCACTCGGATAAATCCAAATTCTTCTCTATCTCGTCGAGCACGGCTCTACCTCCCGCATGGATGCAGAAATGCTCAAAAGCTAGCTTGAAGTCAGGAATGTAAGGCTTTATCTTCTTAAC
>OVAQ01001125.1:3401-20731 GCA_900406345.1 Erysimum cheiri | reverse complement strand
CTCAGCATGACATTTTAAGACCATTAACGAGGGGCTCTCATGGATTTGATTAAAAACGAAGTTATTACGTGCTTTCCAGATCCGCCACAATATCCAGAAAGAGGCAAAATTTTGTATTCGTGAGAGCTCAGTTTGTAATGATAAGTCTAGCAGAGAAGTGACATTGTCCTCTAAAGATAAGTTTGGATTATCTAAAAATGGTAGAGAAATGTTAAAAAGCCTCCAAACTGTGATTGAAAAAGGGCAATAGAACAATGTATGGTTGATTGTTTCTTGGTGAAGACGGCAGCGAGGGCAAATCGGATCGATTTGCATCCCCCGTGCTGCAAGCCGAGATGTAGTTGCAAGAGCTTGAGATACAGTTCGCCTTGGATTTTTGGTACAATAGGTAGTTTCCAAATACGTTGCTTTAACTCTACGGATCCGAGGGGGATTGCCGGTAGTGGTTGTACAATACCAGGGTCATGCGTAAGAAGCCAATAGCCTGATCGAACAGAGTATTCACCCGAAGATGTATAGTGCCATATCAACTGATCTGCTTGCATAGTCACTGGTAAATGGATATTCTTTAAAGTCTGATGATCTTTAATATTTAATATTTTGAATAAAAAGTAAAGAAACTTTGACAAAAATAAAAATAAAGAACAAAACTATTCAATCAAAAACAATAAATAATCACTTAAAAATGTGAAAAAATTGCATTGTATCATAAAGATTAGCGGGTTAATGAAATTTGAAATCGAAATATATAAACAAGCTTTTGTATCATAAAGATCAACGGGTCACTATGTCTTTGATTCGTTTAATATATTTTATAGATCAATTAGAGTTTTATATTTACGTTACAAGCAAACTTTCAAATCATGAATTTTAAAATTTATAAATTTAACGTTTGTCATGCGGTGTACTACGGGTTAAGATCTAGTAATTACATTATTCATGAAATAATTTAAGCCAATTTTAAGTAAGAAAATAAAGTAAACAACATTTATTAATGAGTGTTATAAACAAACAAATTTCTGGTTAAAAAACCGAGGGTATAAACTTAAGTCAGCTGGACCATCACAAAAATCTTCCCAGATTCGCAACTTTAAAACACACAATTAAAATGAGTGTAGGTAGAAAGGAAGTGCAGGTGGTCCCATATATAGATAATCTTTTTTCTTTTCGAAAATGACAGAAAGTGATGGAAGTTGGCATTCTATTATGAGATTGAAAGAAACGCGTATGGTCTCAATAGCGACGATGGCTCGAAGGTGTTGTGGGGGTATTTTTTTAGTTTGAATTTATATAAACAATAACAACAACAAAAACGTGCCTACTCACTTCTCTAGAAAAACAACAAAATAATAACGTAACACAATTTGCTTCTTTCTTACTAGACGCTCATAATTGATCAAGAAATTGAATTTTTGTATCCGACAAAAACATTATCTGCACCGCCCTCTTGTTTTTTTTCCTAAATTTGTTACAAGTGAAAAATATTAAAAGGCGCCTTAAGCGACAACTACTTTCCGGGGTGAACAAAATAAACATCATCTGCACCGCCCTCTTAATTAATACGTATTCCATACTAGAAGAACGTTTCAAGAGGTGAATGGTGCGCTGTGAATGGCTAGTCTCACAAGGATTTTGCAGCCAAATATCATACTATGAGGATAAGAGATCAACAGGTGGTCCCTTAAGTCATGTGCCATATTCGTCGTTTATGTAACCAACTTCAGATTGCTCACCCATACATTCGTTTTATTATTAGTTTATCTATCTTGGATTCTCAATTTGTCATAACATTACGCATATGTGAGATAATTACCAACATTTATAAATATGTATGGAATTTATATGTACTTCTATTAATCTCCGTTATGGAAGTAACAATTAATATAACTATAGAAATGTGTGTAAATTAGTGTGTCACCATTGGTGAATCTAGAATATAGATATTATTGGGGATATTTTTGATTAATAAATCATACATATTATATATATATAATAAAAAGATTTTGTCTAAATGTATATTTTAGGGACCATGCGTTTATTTTGATTTGTAATAATGTACGAAAGAAAAGAGTATCTTAAAAGTTAAAACAAGTTTAGAGAAGAAGTGTAGAAAAATCAAAAGATAAAAACTTATGTCAAACAAAAAGAAGAAAAAATAAATACTGTTCTTGTATCTAATATTGTTCTCACATTTTATCACACACAAAAAAAAAGGAAAAAAGAAAAAAAACGACAACAACAACATTCATACACGCCAAATGTCATTTTTGGCTATGGCGTCTGCTGCCTTGTTNCACACACAAAAAAAAAGGAAAAAAGAAAAAAAACGACAACAACAACATTCATAGACGCCAAATGTCATTTTTGGCTATGGCGTCTGCTGCCTTGTTCGCCAATCATTTAGATACTAATTAAGCGTGCATTAATAGTCAATTAATTCCCAATATATGGGGCTAAGACCATCTCTAATGGTTTTTTATATTTTTATCTCTAAAATAGAGAAANAGGCTAAGACCATCTCTAATGGTTTTTCCTATTTTTACCTCTAAAATAGAGAAACTCTANTCGCCAATCATTTAGATACTAATTAAGCGTGCATTAATAGTCAATTAATTCCCAATATATGGGGCTAAGACCATCTCTAATGGTTTTTTATATTTTTATCTCTAAAATAGAGAAACTCTATAATAGAAGCCAACACACTCTATTCTCATCTCTAAAATAGAGATTGATATATTTACCTCTATTTATAAAGACAAATATAGAGATGGGTTGGAGATGTCCCACTCTTAGCATCACATACTTATAGTGTATTGTCCACATAAACACATGTTGTTGAGATGTATTATTGACATTGACATTACAATATGTCAGTACTGTTCTCTTGGATTTTTATAAATGTTTTTGTTATAAAGATTGTATATTTTTATCTTGTTCATCTGTTAAAAGAAAGATATACTGTACTGTATATTGGTGTATGTCCAAACCAACACAGCTGTACGTAGAAGCAATATAATTTTATATTTTAATGCAGGACAAGAAAAGTATATAATATAAATTTAACAAAAAAAAAAAAAAAGGTATAATATTTCGACTGTCTATAAATAAATGAAGCGGGAGATGCAGAAGGGCCAAGCAAAATAGAAGAAATAAAAGATGTTTTGTGGAGAGTCGTCGTCGAGTCTCCAGACCTTGAACATAGCAAAGAGTTTCAGCTCTCTGTTCCCAAAACCATCAGCACTCATCAGCCCCATCTCCGCAGGACGTCGAGACAAGCTGCGTCGTCCAAACCTCGGAGGACGATGTAAGGTCACGGCTTCACGGTCGTCTACCGATCAGAAAGATAATATAGTGAAAAAACCCGTTAAGAAAATCAAAGTAAAAGGATTCATAACGGCCCAAGAAGGTTTGTTGGAAGGCATGGGTTGGTCCAGACCTCTCGATGACATCAGCGATATCCGCGGCAGATCACTGCTGGTAGAGCTTATTAGCGCCGAGATTGACACCCGTAAGTACATAAATATTTATGGTTAAACGTACGGTGTTTTAATTCAAGTTAAAATAAATGGATACAAGCGTTTGTGACAAAAGTAAATGCCTATCAAATTAAAAAGTCCAACAAACAATTGGAAGAAAGCTAGCAAATTTAATTAAAATGTAAGTATGAGTAGGTTGACGCAATTAATAATTATAACTGAGTACACACATGTATGTCAGAGACGATGATGGAGAAGGATCCGGTAGAAGACTACGCACAACGTGTATGGTTCGAAGCCCGAGATGAGAAGTACGAGTGCGTGTTTGAGATGCCCGACGACTTTGGAGATGTGGGGGCCATCAGGGTTCAAAACCAGCACCATAGAGAGATGTTCCTCAAGGAGATGGAGCTTCAGTTACCCAGCGGGTCCGTTACGTTTACATGTAATTCATGGGTGGCCCCTAAGTCTGTTGACCCAGCCAAGCGGATATTCTTCTCCAACGTGTCCTACTTGCCTTCCCAAACCCCGAAGCCTCTTCAACAGCTGCGAAAGGAGGAGCTAGAGACCTTACAAGGCAAGAACCGCGAGCAAGTTGGTGAATTTACCAAGTTAGAGCGCGTTTACGATTATGACGTGTACAATGATGTGGGTGACCCTGACAACGATACGGAACTTGTCCGCCCCGTAATTGGAGGCCTCTCTCATCCGTATCCAAGGCGCTGCAAAACTGGTCGTAAACCCTGCGACACTGACCCCTCCTCAGAGAAACGCTACGGGGGTGAGTTCTATGTCCCTAGAGACGAGGAGTTCTCTACGGTCAAGGGCACTTCATTCACGGGCAAGGCCGTTTTGGCAGCTCTTCCCTCCGTGTTCCCACAGATCGAGTCTGCTCTGTTGGATCCTAACTTGCCTTTCCCACACTTCAAAGCCATAGAAAGTCTATTTGAAGAAGGCATCCCGCTTCCCAAGAATGCTGGCCTTTTACCTATCATCCCCAGACTCATCAAAGCTGTTGCTGAAGCTCAAGATGATCTTCTCCAGTTTGACGCCCCAGTTCTCCTTAACAGTACGTACCCACCTACCTCTCTCCGATCCTCTTTTTATCCCTCCATTATATTTAATTATCCCAACTTTATATTAACTAGGCTACTTTAATTTCCAATATCATTCACACTGATTCAGGGGATAGATTTTCATGGATCCGAGACGACGAGTTCGCTCGCCAGACACTTGCAGGCCTTAATCCCTATAGCATTCAACTAGTTGAAGTAAGCTATATACATACATACTATACGCCTTTAACTAATAGTTTTTGTTCTGCTTGTTCCAATAAATTAGAAATACTCATGTCCAAATATTGTTGCAATCTCATTATTCATTTATAACATTCAAATCCATATAAAATATATGGTTGCCAGAAAAATAAACATTTGAAAAGGTAGTTAATTTGATCTGGTTTTAAAAGCTAAAAACGAGTTAATTAGGATGTCAATATAAATTCCTCGCACTGTAACTTCCAGGAGTGGCCATTGAAAAGCAAACTAGATTCTGCCGTTTATGGTGATCCCAACTCACTCATCACTTCGGCTATTATCGAAAGCGAAATCAAAGGACTGTCAATTGATGAGGTAAGATTTTCGTCAGTTTTTTTTTTTAAAACGAATATGTCTATGAATGGAGGATTTCCTTAATGAATGAATGATGGATGCATGTATGCATGCAGGCTTTTAAGAATAAAAGATTGTTCATGTTGGATTATCATGATTTGCTTCTACCGTATGTGAACAAAGTGAGAGAGTTGGAAGATACCACCTTATATGCTTCTCGAACAATATTCTACCTCAACGATAATAACACATTGAGGCCTGTCGCCATTGAGTTGACTCGTCCCCCAGATGTCAACAAGCCCCAATGGAGGCAGGTCTTCACACCAGGCTATGATGCTACATCCAGCTGGCTATGGAGTATTGCTAAGACTCATGTTGTTTCTCATGACGCCGGTTATCACCAGCTTATTGCTCACTGGTATTCAATTTAACACTCCTCACTTCAAAATAGATCCTTTCTTTTTTCTTTTTTTAGGCATCTTCAAAATAGATCCTTTCATATACCGTTTTTTTGTTGATAGAAAAAAAAAGGTTTAACTTTTAGCACCTAGTATTACGTTACATGTCCCTAACAAGTAAAGAGATGGACAATTTTACAGGCTAAGGACTCACTGCTGTACGGAGCCATACATAATAGCGGCAAACAGACAANATAGCGGCAAACAGACAGCTAAGTGCTATGCATCCCATCTATAGGCTTTTGCATCCCCACTTCCGCTACACCATAGAGATCAACGCTCGTGCACGCCAAAGTCTCATCAACGCAGGTGGAATCATTGAGACTTGCTTCTGGCCCGGGAAGTATTCGGTAGAGCTAAGTTCAGACGTCTATGATAAACTATGGAGGTTCGACACGGAAGGCTTACCTGCAGACCTCATCAGAAGGTGTTTCTCTTCTATTTTTGTGGTAAAAAATTATCAACACAATTAAATTACTAAACTAACCAAATAGTCGTACGTTTACACACAAAATTGCGCTATAAGGGGGCTAGCTGAGGAAGATGAGACCGCGGAACATGGGTTACGCCTGAGGATACCAGACTACCCATTTGCAAATGATGGTCTCATGCTGTGGGATGCACTAAAGGAATGGATTACAGACTATGTGAAGCACTATTATCCAGATGCAGGACTGATCAAGTTGGATGAGGAACTCCAAGGATGGTGGAGTGAAGTGCGGAACATAGGGCACGGAGACAAGAAAGACGAACCTTGGTGGCCTGTCCTCAAAACACAAGATGACTTGATTAGCGTGGTAACTACAATTGCATGGGTCGCCTCAGGTCACCATGCAGCTGTAAATTTTGGACAGTATGGATATGGAGGATACTTTCCCAACAGACCAACCATAACAAGGACAAGAATGCCAGTGGAAGAGCCGACAGATGAAGAGCTAAAAGAGTTCTATGAGGAGCCAGAAAAGGTGATGCTTAAGACATTCCCGTCGCAGAAGCAGGCGACCAAAGTGATGGTCACTCTGGATCTTTTATCAACCCATGCATCAGATGAGGAGTACATCGGAGAATACGCAGAAGCATCTTGGGCCCACGATCCTGTCATCTATGCTGCATTTGAACGACTCAAAGGCAGGCTCCAATACCTAGAAGGAGTGATAGATGAGAGAAACGTGAACGTTTCTCTAAAGAATAGAGCGGGAGCTGGTGTAGTTAAATACGAGCTTTTGAAGCCCATATCTCAGCCCGGTGTTACCGGAATGGGTGTCCCCTACAGTATTTCTATTTGATCTATGCATTTTGTTTCTCATTATTGCCTTCCTTTCTGTATTTCTTTTCTCCTCAATAAAAGATTAAAAGCAAATGATCCATTATTGTCTTTTGCACATAAATCTCAACTGCTCAAGAATACCAAATCTGATCTGGAAGTACTGTTTTTTTGAGGAGAGTGGCATTTGCTTGGCTCCTTTGATCCTTGCTGTGTTGGAATTTCCAGGGTATTAAGGTAGCAGATTAATGATTACGATGATGGCTGAGAAAAATAAAAACAAGCAACAACAGTAACAATAGCGCAATACTGAAATTAAAGATGAAGAAATAACCGTGTCAAATAAAAACAAGCAACAACAATTACCTTGGTTTCAAAGTCGGACGGGTCTCTTGAGCGATTAGAACAATATTGAATGGGCCTAAAAGTTTCTGGCCCATCTCATTATATCATATTCGACGTCCTGGAATCTGCGGAGGAGAAGGGAGGCGAGGGAATGGAGAGTTTCGGGCGGAGCAGTCTCAGCGTCATAGCTTCGAGGCCGTTTCATCTCCCGTCAAGTGGCCGTCTTTTTCCCTCCCTTAGCTTAATTCATCTGAAGCGCAAGTTGTCTCTCTCCATCACCTCGTTTTCCTCCAAGATTTTCTCTCCTCTGTGTAACTCTCTCGCTCCCCCTCTCTCTCTCTCTCTCTGGCTTCTTCTAATCTTTCCGAGTTGGTGTAGGTGAGCCAGACAAGGGAAGCCCCTTACCGCGAGGGGCGGGAGAAGGAATCAAGGAAGATGCGAGGAGTAAGCTGCTTCAAGTAGTTTTGGTTTCTCCCCAGGTTTGTTTGCACTTTCACTGCTACATATCTGCCGACAACTTCAACTTTTTCAGTACACCATGTAAACTTGTACTCTCCTTGACAGATTCCTGGGAATACAGGCTGCATTGCAAGAACATGTGCGGCCTCAGCTGTTGGGCTGCATTTGGTCGGGGTAAAATATCCCCTTTGGATCAAGCAAACATTACTTATTCATCATTTCCATCTGATCCTGACTTAATCTCCATCTGATCCTGATCCTGCTTCAGCCATTAGGTTTTCAAGTGGATGACGCCAGAGTAAAGCGAGCTGGTTTGGATTATTGGCCGTATCCTACCGAATTTGTCTATTCATAGGAATTTATTTTGGTTTTATGCCAGAAAAGAGAGTTTACTGGTATAGATTTCCGCACATCCCTACTGTTTTTGTGTTATGGTCCCTTGCATGAGCATCTGAGCTTGTTATTTTATTTGAGGTTAGCTGTAGTGAGATTCATGCCCTTTCATTAGCTGTTCGTCTTCTTAACTTAAAGCATAGCTATGTGGTTGTCAGAGCGCATAGCTCATGGGCTGAGTTTCAAGAATATTTCAGGCAACAGGTTTACTACTTCTCCAATATAATTTTCAGTAGCTCAAGTCCCTATGTGTGGTGTCTGACTTGGCATATATATATCTATCTGTGGTTTAGGAAGGAGAAAAACGGATGATAGCTTTCACAAAAAGAGGAACAAGGATACATTCAGTAAGTTGCCTGTCCTTGGACATCTGTTTTCAGTTCATCTCTGTTTGTTTACCAACCAGAAATAGCAACAACCACTAGCAATTCCGTAGCTGAAAAAATGGTCACAACTTGATGCAGGAATTCTCTTACCGAAGAGGCGATTACCTCTTGTTCGGGTCAGAGACAAGCGGTCTACCTCCTGAAGCGCTATCAGACTGCAAAAACGAACCATATGGAGGAGGGACCCTACGTATTCCGATGGTAGAAACGTATGTGAGATGTCTAAATCTCTCAGTGAGTGTAGGGATTGCTCTGTATGAAGCGTCCAGACAACTTAACTATGAGCAAATCGAGTGTGTAAGTGTGAATGGTGATGAACCATTATTGACGGAGGATATCTTTGCGTGATATATTGGATGGTTGCAAAAAGGAAGGCGGAAAACCACAGGCATGGCCATAAGTGGTTGGTAAGCACTGATATGCAGGCAAAACATGGGTCAGGTCATCTGTTACCAATGTTTTTTGGGAAACCACATCTTGAAGGACTTCTCTTATACTCTCTTCATTTTATAGCTGCTTATCTTTGTTGACCAAATCCCTAGTGTGGGGAATGACTGTTTTTGAGTCTCGAGATTTGGAATTAGAACGTTTTCTGTTCGAGAAATCCTGGCTTTAGCCTCCTGTATGCTAGCAACCATTATAGTTTTTAGTACTTTAGACGAGGAAAATGATGCAATCAGAAGCTCAGCTCAGTAATCAAAACCACTTTTGCCAGCCAATTTGCTGGCCTAAAAATGAAAATAAAAAATAAAAATAACAGAGATTGCATGTAGGCAATGTAACTATTAGCATTAACGAACTTGTCAGACAAGCTACCAAGCGGATGAATGAGATGATGATATAGGAGAAACGGTAGTCCAAGTGGTAGTAGAAGGACAGCGAAGCGAGCTAAAGGATTTTCAAAAAAATTTTATAGCTCCACCCATCGCTCAAGGGCAACCGATTTGCAGGAAGTAGTGATAATTGTTACAGATACAAAAGTAATATAAATAACTCCCTCTAATGGTGCAAGTCATGAAGCATCGGGGTCTAAGATGTGATCTTCCAACTGTAATCAAATAGTTATAATGAATGGGAAACACCCAGGAAGAAAAAAAAAAAAGTTGTTATCACGACATCTTTGCCTTCTCCCTTATTGTGCCAAGTGGGTCTCTATTCATATGTGCATGTTCTCAAGGAAGTCAGACAACCTATAAAGACGAAATAACCATCCAGAGATGAGCTAAAATCGATTGAAAGAAGAGACTGGTGGTAGAAGTTGAAGGCACCAATACCTTATATCTTTAGCTATCACAGTCTGCCCATCTTCTGCATCCAGATGCCGCAGAACCACTTCCTCCAAACGACCATCATGATACGCATGCTGCAATCACACCCACAACCCCCCTTTGAGTTTTAGAGGTGTATCCATATCAACACCATCAAATATACATTCCAAGGTGACAATAGTCAAATTATACTCCACCCAAATGACAAAGACTACTACGACTTCCCAATACCATATAATAGCTATATAACCTAAGACTCTCACTTTTAATCAACTTTAATAAGGGTAGCTAATAGGTATCCTCATTGGACGAGTCCTCAGATTCTATATCCATGTGCATCAGTAACATCATCATATCTGTTGTAGTCAGTTCGTCATCATCCGTATCTTCAAACCCAATAGGACCATATTCGCCTTCTGAAATTATATTCCCGATCATATTAACAAGTGTATCCACGTCTGAGAAGTTAGATCCAGAGGGACGTGGTCGCCTTGGAGGTGGCCTGTGGTATTTCCATGCATATGACCCTGGCTTCACAGTGTGCTGGAACACAACAACATCCATTAAGGACTAATCAAGCTTTCTAAGGACTTAGTGGAAAATTCTGCAAGCCCACCCTCCCTCAATGCAGAAAACTCATCACATTATTTTATCTCAAACCTATGGTACGTCACTAACCATTGATGCTATATCACATTAATCAATTTCCTACGCTTCCTTCTATAGAAACATAAAATTAAGCTGAAATCTTTGTGTAAACTAATTGCCAACTCTTGGATATTTATAAAGCTTCAACGCTAGAGTTATCAGCAAACATTTTAAATCTAGATTTGGAACATCAGGCAATAAGTAGTATAGATAGGTAAGCTCAGAGATAGACAATACAAAAAGAAATCTAAAACAGCTGGGATTGCCTATCAGTAAGAAACAGCAAGGCATAACAGTTTACATCATCTCGAGTATGCATTATACAATTAGAGTTTCACAAGGGAGTCAATTATGGTGATTCAAAATTGCTTTCCAACAGATTCCAGAAAATGCTCATGTATGATATCAAGGCAGCAAATACACACATGAAACCTGATTACAATGTAATCTTGAGCCGCGGTGCCAAATGTCTACTTAAACAATTACATCTCTGAATTTATTTCAATCAAAAGATCCGCAAAGATACTAAGAACTAAAACTATCAGCATGGTTTCAATTTCAAATACACCCCCAAACTTAAAAGGGATTGCCTATCAGTAAAAAAACAACCAAGGCATAATATTTGACGTCATTTGAGCATGCTTAATTTAATTAGAGTTTCAACCCTGAATGCATAAAAAATACCTTGTAGAAGCAACTTGTCCCAAACGGACAATTCCCATCTCCGAAATTGAAGTGCTTACAATCGATTGACCTGGTAGACAAAGAGCATTTATTGCATTCACAGATACGAAGAAATTATTCATAAAATTGACTTTAAGCATACGTATATTTTTTCATTTGCTTGTCAGTCAAGTATGATGAGCATAAAGACAGCAATAAAACCACCAGAATGGAAAACATTGTTCATGGTTAGTCAACTTAGGCAATGTTCATAAAGCACGTAATTTTACCTGAGCTTTTCCCTGTAGTTATCCATTATTTCTTTTTTCTCTTCAGGAGCTGAAAACCAGATTACACTAGGAACAACAAAATATGATAACTTGCGGCATATGGGGCAAGCCCTCAGTGTGCTATTGACATCCATCCCAGTGGAAGGAGAACTGCTGCGCCAATTCCTAATACATGCTATGCAGAAAGCATGATCACATTCAGTGAGTAACCCGAACTTCCGTTCAGCTGGAGTTGGCTTAGACAATACACGTTCCAAACAGACACAACACTCGATCTCCTGGCTAAGTTTTAATGCTTCAAGCTGCTTCTGCTTTTTTTCACATACTTTCTTGTGCTCCTCTCTCTCCTCGGGTCTGAAAGGATGCAAGCAACATTTCCCACAAGTTGGGCAAATATTTCCATGGATGTGAGGACATTCATCCCCACGTGGGCAATCACCAGCTGCAGCATATGAGCAAATGGGTTGTTCTTCTGGTTTGACTGAAGCAGGGTTAAAGGTGGTGCCCTCATCTAAGGAATCCTGGTGAAGAGAATCCAACTTCCACGTAGTTTTTAGACATGATGAGGGAACTGGGCTCAAATCTCTTTCCGAGACACCAGGAAGAAAAGCACAGGCAAGAGGGTTGGAAGGTGAAGCAGGAGATGACCGAGGCACAGCCGAGGAAGATGAAGCAGATGGATGAGGCCGAGAAGCTTTGACATGTTCGTACCTGCATCGACTTCCATAAGAGCAGATTCCTCTCTGGTAGAAGGTGCAAATCTGTAATAGGAATTTTGTTTCTTAGAGAACATTTACAATACATAGGAACTTCAAGTTAAAGAATGCTGGTTCCCCTATCCATAGGCAAGACAGAGTTAAAGCTTACATTATTTGTAGGATCCTTCCAGTCATGAGAAAATTCACAGTGCTCCCCTTTCAAGCATGCACCGTGAGCAAAGAATTTACAAAGGATTCTAAGAGATAAACAAAAGAAAAGAGTGATAAGAAACAAAATAAGAGCATCAATAAAAAGGGAATGCAACCAAGTACTCGAGTAAGCATACAGAAGATGAAACCAATCACGGACAAGGACGAGACATAGAAATTAGATTTGCAAAAAACACTGATAAAGATCTTTCCCAGACGGCGAATTCATGAAAAGTTTCTTAGTCTAAACGGTGTCCCCGTACATGAAAACATTTTAAGAGGAATAAATTATAAAAGCCCACCCTGAGATTATACCGACGGTTCATGTGCAGAGACGGATCATTCTAAAAAACATTAGTCGTATCAATTGCAATGAAAAGTAAAAGTTGCAAGCTTTCAGACAAAGAAGTCAGCCTAAGGAGAATAGAGAAGAGAGAACAAGAGATTAGTAAAAAGCACGCACCTTTTCGACATCGACGAACGATCGAGAGAATGGAAGGGTGATTATGAATGAATCTCTCTCCCTGGGCAAAAAGAAATAAAAAGAGAAGAATAAAAGATGAATGTTTAGGGTTACGCGGTTGAGAGTCGTCGCACCAAGCTTAATTGGGAATCCGGGGGTGTCCATGCAAATATGATAAAGTTTGGGGCTTATCCGGAGATTTTATTTATTATTGAGTAAAAGCAAACTCACTAACACAGCCAGAGGGTTGCGGTTACATAAGAGAGAGAGAGGCTTTTGAGATGGTAACGTTATCCAATAAGTCCTAGTAATAAAGAAGAGAGTTTAATGGCCACGAAAATCTTCTCGGCATCTCCCGTTATCTCCGCCTCCGCCACCAGAACACCGCTCCTCCCAAAGACGATAACATCCCGTCTAAGCACCTCCCTGGCCGCCGCATTGGCCGCGTCCTCCGTGCTGACGATGGTTCCCGCGCTGCCGGCGGCGGGCGAGGGTAACCAAACGTACAAAATATACTACGGGACGGCAGCGAGCGCGGCGAACTACGGGGGATACGGGGGGAACTCGGACAGGAAGACATCGGCGGAGTACGTGTACGATGTGCCGGAAGGGTGGAAGGAGAGGCTGGTGTCGAAGGTGGAGAAGGGGACAAACGGAACAGACAGCGAATTCTACAACCCGAAGAAGAGGACAGAGAAGGAGTACCTGACATTCCTGGCGGGATTCAGACAGCTGGCGCCGAGGGATGTGATTCTCAACAACCTGGCCTTGTCCGACGTGGAGCTGCAGGATCTGATAGCCGGAGCCGACAAAGTGGTGTCGGAGGAGAGGAAGGACGAGACAGGGCAAGTCTACTATCTGTACGAGATCGATGGAGTTGGAAAGCACAGTCTGATCACAGTCACTTGCGCTAAGAACAAGCTCTACGCCCATTTCGTCAACGCCCCTGCGCCCGAGTGGAACCGTGACCACGATACATTAACCCACCTTCGTGACTCCTTCAAGACTGTCTCTTCTTCTTCTTGAAATTCCTCCTTCATTAATGTGCAATATTGGATTGTATTTTGGTGAATACATATATTCGAGTTTGTGATCTTGATCATCAAATACATCATTACTATTATTATTATTATAGGTATAATTAAGGAGATAGCAGCAGCAAGCAAATGCCTTGAACACAGAGAAACCAAATGTGGTTGGTTTAGTTTTTATATTTGCTTTGTCTGTAACTTTCCCGGCATCCACACGTAAAAAGTGTCTTCTTTAATCTTTATGTTAGTATTACTATTCATTGGAGTTTCATTGCCCATACATACATTACAACAGACTAGACAAGACAGAGACCCTGCACAAGTGTTACTATTCCCACGCCCAAGAGTTTCTCCATCCTAGCACTGTCTTTTTTTTAAGTTACCGTATTTTCTTCTCTTTTATCCATGGATCCAGACACACTAGCTAGTATTAAATAGTATTAATTACAGCCTAAATAAATGTTGGGTACATGTATATATCATATTCATATGAGAGACAACATTTAGTATATAAGTATATTAGAGCACAATTATCGGCATATACCCACATGTCTTATGGGAATAAAAAAAGGCCCAAATATTTAAACAGTGCTGATACACACGAAGACGCTTCTTCAGCAAGAAGCTTCTTGGCCCAAATATGCATGTAACGTGGCTTGTTCTGATTGGCTCCATCATTTGGTTAATGAAATTTTATTTTCATTTGTCGGGAGAAAGAAATTTCGGGTTCTAGGGTTTGAAAGGGTTCTCTTGCGGCGACAGTGAATCGATTTCACCAAGTCTGATTTTCGGGTGATTTCCGGCAAAATCGAACTCTCCTCCACGGCGAAATCGATCTCAGCTTCGTTTTAGGTCGAATCTGGTCATTTTCGTTTATTTTGGCGAAGATCTCGTAATCGAATCATATCTCCGGCGAAGGAAAGACGAAATCGAAATCTTCTCCGATCTGTTCTCTCATCGTCGCCTACGTCTCCCAAATCTCGGCGTTGTTGTCTCAGTCTCTGGTTCCGACTTCTTAAAGAAGGTATGTTTTCTCACCACAAACTAGGAGATTCGGGATTTTGATTTGGGAATCGTTGTAGTTTATTAAGGTTTGGGTTTTAGTATGAGAAACTAGGATATAAAGTCGCTTTTAAATATGGATTAGGTTGCTTTTTGATCTGATTTGTTAGTTAGGTTAGAAGGAATTAGAGAATGAATGTGAAAAGTGTTGATATCGTCTACTATGTTATTTTGAATGTTGTTGTATTTCATTCACTTCATTTTAGTGTAGATTAAAGGTATGCTTGTCACTGTGTCGATTGCAAAATGTTTTCTTCTTGAAAGTTTATTAAGTTTAGGTTAAAATAGATTAAACTGCCATTGTTTACTGCCATTGATGATCCTTTAACTGCCTGTTTTGGTTTGTTTCTGAGGATTGTAGGTGAGTTTAAGAAGACAAGGTGTTCTATCGGATTATCACAAGAAACCACCCTTTAACTCCAAAGTAAAAGGTAAGCCACTAACCTTATGCAACAATATAATTTAAAGTGTTTGTTGTTTGGTAACCTGCTTGAGTGTTTGTTGTTTTAAGTATAGTGTATAGGTTAGTGACAAAGTTGTTGTGATTTGAGTGTCACTTTAGGTTTGCTTTCATCTCTGAAATTTGAGTTAGTTGTTGGTTTGTTCTTGGGTTTGGGTAGTTTAGTCTCTGTGTTGGTTAAATCGTTATCAGTTTGGTGAAATGTGTTATCTTTTTGGGTTTTCTTAAACAGATTATAGCATTGAAATTGTATCTTGTATTCATGAGTTCCCTCTAGGCCAGCTAAAGATTAGTTAAGATTGATTAGTTTAAGAGATGGCTTTCGGATTAGTAGGATTGTTTTCAAAAGAGTATTTGCTTATTGTTAAAGAGATGGCTTTTATTGTTTACAAATAGGATCTACTTAATAGGATTGTTTTCAAAAGATATTGATGTTCTATGTTAGTACTATATAGTTAGGATTGTTTTCAAAATAGTTGACTACTAAATGTTCTCGATGAATCACCCGTATTTAATGACGTTATTCACGGTCGAGCTCCCGAAGTGACATACTATGTCAACGGAACCGAGTATAATTTGGCTTACTATATGACATATAGAATTTACCTCGAATGGGCGACATTTATTAAATCTATCCCACGACCACAACACCCAAAACATGCTTTGTTTGCAAAACATCAAGAAGGTGCACAAAAAGATGTTGAACGTGCTTTTGAAGTCCTTCAAGCTCGATTCGCCATTGTTAAAAACCCATGTCGTTTATGGTCAAAACGCAAAATAGCATATATTATGAGAGCATGTCTCATACTCCATAATATGATTGTCGAAAATGAACGACATTCATACACTCTCTTTGACGAAGATGAATTCGAAAAAAACGACGATACTCCCGTTTTTCAAGGATCAGTCAATAATTCTACAAATCTCGGCGGTCTAGATGATGGTGAGACAAGAATTCGTGATAGACAAGTACATCACCAATTGAAACATGATTTGATTGAGAATATATGGATTAAATTTGGACATCTTCCAAATAATGATTAAGAGTTTTAAAATTTGTATTAATTAAATAAAATGTTTGTGTGCTTTAATTAATATGTTTGTTTGTTTTTATGTTTTTCATTCCTATCTTTAATGTTTTGTTTGTTTAATAATAATTTGTAATTGTATTTTGGGGTATTTTGTATTTTGAAATAAAAATTTAGTTTAAGTTTTTTATGTTTTCAATTTAAAATTTATTTTTAATTAAAAAAAAAAGTTTTATGAATTACTTAATTATATTATTAAATTATTATTTAGCAACAAGTTTTACCAATAATCAAGTCCTATACACTTGTTTCTAAACTTAACCTCTAACATTATTTTATTAATAAATCTAAAACAACATATGTACTCAAATATATGTCACTGTGGGTGTTCTTAGGCCAAGTTTATCGCTATATACTTAAAGTTGTTAGGGGAATAAAGTATTCTGAAAATAATCAAATAGTGGTCATGGTTGCGGAACAAGGGTCTTCGCGAAGAAGCTTTTTGTTGCGTATATGGGTGTCACGTGGCACGTTTTGATTTGTTGCGTCTATTTGTTAATGAAATATTTTTTCATTTGTTGGGACAAAGAAATATCGGGTGCTAGGGTTTGTCTCTGTTCTCTCTTTGCGGCGACATCTCAGAACCGATTCAGAGAGTCCGATTTCAAGGTTATTTCCGGCTAAATCGAAATCTTGTCGCCGGTGAAATCGTTCTCAGTTTCTTGTTTGTTCCGAACCAAAATCATCAAAAGCAAGGGAAGATTCTCCTGTCTTTTCTCCGGAGAAAGTGTTGAAATTTCGGATATCGGAGAAGAGATTTGGCGACAGAGTCATCGAAATCGGAAGAAGAAGGAAAGATTAGAGGAGGAAACGATAAGCTAGTTATAGACGACGATCTAAGAGAGATGGGGAAGCTCTCTACGCTAAGCTCTACGACAAATACACCAAACTCAAGGTTTTCACCAAGATCTTCCGTTCGATTTACATGTAAATTTCTGTTTTTTTCTTTGGTCGGTATTCGATCTCGACTGCTCTCATTTCGATTTCGTTTTGTAGAAGAAGAAATGTTCCGAATTTGATGAGGTTAATAGGGAACAAGAAGAAAAGTTCCTAAACTT
>OVAQ01001124.1:1333-20735 GCA_900406345.1 Erysimum cheiri | reverse complement strand
CAAAATTGCCTTAAGCCCCGATAAACCTAGGCACGGCACTGCATGGAGGCTTATCTTTTAGTTTCTACCCATCCAAACAGAAATGTTTGTTTGTTCTTCTATATGGTTTATAAATGATTTGGTTCAGTTTTGTTCTTTAGTCAATGTGTTTATAAACTACTTTGCAAACTGGACTTATTTACTTTTGTAACATTTTTATTCTTATGTTTTCTAGCTAATAGAAAACCAATAAAAATGGAGTATCTTTTTAACAATCAATACAATTTTCAGATGGTAGTAAATGCAATCAAATGAAATGCACAAGAACGTATATCCAAAATCTTAAAAAATGCTGAGTTTTATAGTAACTTTAGATAGTGTGTATGTGAATTTGGAAGTTTTATAATCTATATCTAAATTGTGTAATTTAACAAAAATATAAAATATTTTTTTCTAATTAGGTTTGAGAGAAAAAACGTTTAGTATATTAGTATAACTTAAGACGATAAACTATTTTTTTTTGTTTTGTTAAAGCACTTGGACTATAAACACTCAGAATAATATGATGATTTCATCAGATACATTAGTTAATCATTGCACTCAAATGTGTCACATAATCATATACTATAAAATAATAATAATGATGATCAAAAAGAAAGATGTTGTGGCGCCGCATAAAATAGAAATGGTGAAATCTTTATCACTAGAGAGACGTCATCTAAAATTGCATTGCTGTCCGCTTTTCACTTTGTCCTCTTCTGATCTCCGTTTTGCCTTTGTGACGTTCACGTCCACGGCGCTTCCTCAGCCGCCGATTTTTTAATTTCCCAAAATACCCACCACTCCGAGCCATAGTCTCCTACAACGCACCCTATTTCTTTTACCATGCACCAGCCAACGAACACGCGCCACTTCATCTGTCAGAACCTGAAATACCAGATTTGCCCTTACACCCACACGTGGCGTCCCGTGGTTTGATAGCAGAGCCAGAGTCTCTGGTGTTGTGGGTGTTTATAAACCCCTTCGTATCGTCCTTGGTGATCTCCACCTTTCGCTCACCAGATATTTTTATCACCTTTCTCTCTTCCTTAAACGCGCTGGTCACTGATTCCGACTCAGTTAACTCGTTCCTCTGTGTGTGTGTGGGGTTTCGGTAGACGACGACAATGGAGGAGTTAGATCGTTCACGTGCTTTTGCCAGAGACGTCAAGCGTATCGTCGTTAAGGTTCCTCTCTCTCTCTGTGTATATATATATTTATCAGATACGTTCGACATTTTGAGATTTTTGTTTTGATATATCGACTGTGTTTTTAATCCATATGTTGATTTTGGTTTCTCGGCGCTCGTCTGATCTATCAAGTGTTCGTCGTTGGATTTGGATTGGTGTAGTGTGTTTAATATTATTTTTAAGGTGTTTTTGCAACTGAGATAATCAGTGGTAATCAGTGGAAATGAATCTTATATAATTTTTTAAGTGCATCTAAACTCTTGGTTATTGATTCGTGAATCTGTATTTTTTTTTTTTTGTTATCATTACTCGTATGAATCTTAAATTGCATGTCATTAGAGACGAAAGAGTAATCAGAATATTCTGAAGAATTTATTTTGGAGAATTAAATTTTGGATTTTTGTATATCTGTAAAAAAAGGTTGGGACCGCAGTTGTAACTGGAAAAGGTGGAAGATTGGCTCTTGGTCGCTTAGGAGCACTGTGTGAACAGGTAATTTGGTTTTTTTATTTCCCTCAATTATCATTTTTTTAATAGTAGTCTGCTTTTTTTTTTCCTTTAATTATAACAAAATAGTGAAAAAGGTTTCATTTTCACGAAAGACATGTGAATTTATTCAGATTCATGTGTAGTGGGCACCTTTAATCTGTAAAAAATATAATGTCAGCTTGCGGAATTAAACTCGGATGGATTTGAGGTGATTTTGGTGTCATCTGGTGCGGTTGGCCTTGGCCGTCAAAGGCTTCGATATCGACAATTAGTCAATAGCAGGTTAATCATCATAAATGGCTACACTTTATTAATCCCTTTCCCTTTAAACCATTGGAAAACCAAAAAAAAAGGGTGATGGATGGACCATTTGGCTTATGTCTTTGCAGTAACAGTGACATGTGTTTATGTGTTGTTATGATTTTAAAGATTTTTTTTTGCTGATGAGTTTTTTTTATCTTAATGGATTTTGCAGCTTTGCCGATCTCCAGAAGCCTCAGAGTGAACTTGATGGGAAGGCCTGTGCTGGTGTTGGACAAAGCAGTCTTATGGCTTATTATGAGACTATGTTCGACCAGGTGATTGAGATAAATGAAAAGATTATATGTTATTGTCTTCTAGATTATTGTGTAAAGACATTCAGATATTGATTCTGTTGTTTTCTTTGGTTAGCTGGATGTGACCGCGGCTCAACTTCTGGTGAATGACAGTAGTTTTAGAGACAAGGAATTCAGGAAGCAACTTAATGAAACTGTCAAGTCCATGTTGGATTTGAGGGTTATTCCAATTTTCAACGAGAATGATGCTATAAGCACCCGAAGAGCCCCATATCAGGTTTGTTGTTGACTGTCTTTTGCCTCTTGTGACATGAAATTCTACTCAGCTGGCTTCTTTGAATCTCATAGTCTAATGTTGAGCTTCATTGCAACTGATATATGCAGGATTCTTCTGGTATTTTCTGGGATAACGACAGCTTAGCTGCTCTACTCGCGCTGGAACTGAAAGCTGATCTTCTGATTCTCCTGAGCGATGTTGAAGGTCTTTACACAGGCCCTCCAAGTGATCCGAACTCAAAGTTGATCCATACTTTTGTTAAAGAAAAACATCAAGACGAGATTACATTCGGCGACAAATCAAGATTAGGGAGAGGAGGTATGACCGCAAAAGTCAAAGCTGCAGTGAATGCAGCTTATGCTGGGATTCCTGTCATCATAACCAGGTGAGGACCCTTTTACGCTTATCATGCATAATTTCCTCTGAATACCACAACATATGTTTAACTAAGCAATAAGCTAAACATATTTTGTTAGATGGATAATTGATATATTTTTTGCTTTTGAAGTGGGTATTCAGCTGAGAACATTGATAAAGTCCTCAGAGGACTGCGTGTTGGAACTTTATTCCATCAAGATGCTCGTTTATGGGCTCCGATCACAGATTCCAGTGCTCGTGACATGGCAGTTGCTGCAAGGGAAAGTTCCAGAAAGATCCAGGTAATGCTAAGGCTTTCACTTTCAGTGATTCAATTGTGACTGATGCATGCCTGTCTTTCATATTTGTAACATCAAAAATCTTTCTTGCTCAGCACAGATTAACTAAGTTTCTTTTTCCAATTTGCTACAGGCCTTAACTTCAGAAGATAGGAAAAAAATTCTGCTTGATATTGCCGATGCTCTTGAGACAAATGCAACAACAATCAAAGTTGAGAATGAGCTAGATGTAGCTGCAGCACAAGAGGCTGGTTTGGAAGAGTCATTGGTGGCTCGCTTAGTTATGACGCCCGGGAAGGTAAGACAGTATTCATGGCGTGATAGATATTGGCTTTTTGTTGATATGCTATAGCCAATTTTACCTCTCTTTATGAGCCCTCATTTACTTTGTTTTACTTTGTGCTTGATAGATCTCGAGCCTTGCAACTTCAGTTCGTAAGCTAGCTGAAATGGAAGATCCAATTGGCCGTGTTTTAAAGAAAACAGAGGTGATCAGAGGACAATTGTTATCACATAGTAATATACATACTAGGAGCTAAACAAGGGATAGGAATATCCTCCTATACTGTATAACCTGTATCTTCCTAGTTGACTTACAATAGCTGTTTATGCTATTTTTTCTTTGTGGCAATTCCTTTTACAGGTGGCAGATGGTCTTGTCTTAGAGAAGACCTCATCGCCATTAGGCGTGCTCCTGATTGTTTTTGAATCTCGACCTGATGCACTTGTACAGGTATGCTAAGAGTCAAATTCCCTTCTCTTCTTAATATGTGAATTTACTGAAGCTGTGTTTTTAATTCACAAACCAAACAGATAGCTTCACTTGCCATCCGGAGTGGAAATGGTCTCTTATTGAAGGGTGGAAAGGAGGCCCGGCGATCAAATGCTATCTTACACAAGGTACAGCGTCTCAGATTTATCATTATATGGCTTCCTCAAGATATATACTTCTGCTCTTTTAACACTTTTAATTCCATGGTAAATTTCTAGGTGATCACTGATGCCATTCCAGAGACTGTTGGGGGTAAACTCATTGGACTTGTGACTTCAAGAGAAGAGATTCCTGATTTGCTCAAGGTAAACACAGTTTAACAAACTGGCTGCAACAATTCTTTGTATCGTTTGTTAAACTGGAACTCACCATTTGAATTTGTGCTACAGCTTGATGACGTTATTGATCTTGTGATCCCAAGAGGCAGCAACAAGCTTGTTACTCAGATAAAAAATACTACAAAAATCCCTGTGCTAGGTCATGCTGGTACGATTTCAAGTTCTTTTTTCTTCCATAGAACTCTTTAATTTGGATTATGCTAGAGAGTGACGATGCTTAACTGTGTACTCCCAGATGGAATCTGTCATGTATATGTCGACAAGTCTTGTGATACCGATATGGCCAAGCGCATAGTTTCTGATGCAAAGTTGGACTATCCAGCAGCATGTAACGCAATGGTAGAGAATTTTTTACCTTCCTGTCGAGATTTCACTAATACAGTTGGGGCTTTTAAAGTTCATCTGACTCATTTCATTGTCTCTTTCCCTTGGTTTTTCAGGAAACCCTTCTTGTGCATAAGGATCTAGAGCAGAATGCTGTGCTCAATGAGCTTATTTTTGCTCTGCAGAGCAATGGTAAGTCATAAATGGCCCATTTATTTGACCTCTTGTTACCTTCAATCTGGATGTCTCATAGATACATGTAGCCTGTTTGATTATAAACGTTGAATGGTCACTTTCTTAAAACCTTTTTAGTGATATAACTCATGAGGTATATTAAACTGCAGGAGTCACTTTGTATGGTGGACCAAGGGCAAGTTCTATACTGAACATACCAGAAGCACGGTCGTTCAATCATGAGTACTGTTCAAAGGCTTGCACCGTTGAAGTTGTAGAAGACGTTTATGGTGCTATAGATCACATTCACCGACATGGGAGGTATGATCGGCATAACAGGCATTGACTTTTGTAAATTTCTGCATATTTAGTGGAAATGTTCACACGTTATCTTGTGTGTTGTTGCGAGCAGTGCACACACAGACTGCATTGTGACTGAGGATCCCGAAGTTGCAGAACTTTTCCTTCGCCAAGTGGACAGGTAAAACTGGATCATGACCTTGCTTACTATTTGTCTTTGATTTTTCTTGGTAACTGACTGTAAGATGTTGCGTCCTTGAACAGCGCTGCTGTTTTCCACAACGCAAGCACAAGATTCTCTGATGGTTTTCGATTTGGACTTGGTGCTGAGGTAAGTCAGAGACATACACACAAAGCCTATACATTAAAAGCAAATAAAAAGAGGAAGAGTGAGTGATAAAGAGTATTGATTGTGGTATATAGGTGGGAGTAAGCACTGGCAGGATCCATGCTCGTGGTCCAGTCGGGGTCGAAGGATTACTTACAACGAGATGGTACCATTTAGTTACTCACAAAGCACCATTGTTATGTGACCCACAATAAGCCTTTTTCTTAGGTTTCTTATAATGTTCATGGTGAGCTGTTTGCAGGATAATGAGAGGAAAAGGACAAGTTGTGGACGGAGACAATGGAATTGTTTACACCCATCAGGACATTCCCATCCAAGCTTAAAAGAAGACTTCGAGTGTGTGTGTGTGTGTTTGGTGAGACTCGAGGAGAGACACAGAGGAGGATGGGCTTTTTGTTTCCTCTCTGCGTAGTATCATATCCTATTATTATTATTACTACTACTTATTATTGAAACCCTCGCTTATGTAGTGGTTTTGATTTAGGGATTAGGATTGCACCAAAAATAAGATCCATTTACCACTTGGTCTTGCTCTTAAGTAAGATGAAGAACATTTTATTAGCTTCTCTTCTTGTCATTGTAAGCTACCTACACCTTTTCTGATATTTATCAAGATTTTACTACTTTTCCTTTCGTTTATTTGTAAACATCTTTGGATTTGCATTGGGAATCACTAGTCGAATCCGAAAAGGAAAATCACTACCACTAATTCTTAAAGATTGTGCTAAATTTGAATGCTAACAATCAATACAAGAAGAGGCTTCACAATCTCATTCTTAGGTACTTTAGCTAACGACCTTACATTTCATTCTTCCATAAACTCCTTAACATTCTTCAACCATAACAAGTACTCTCGGTTCACTTTTCTCATCATGTACTCGTGCAAGAAATTCGTGGTGCTAGCCTTCACTCCTCTGATCTCCAAAAACTTGTAGAACGTCTTCTTCAGATTCTCATCCAAGTCTCTGTAAAAAGCAATGAAGCACAAAACAACATTATACCTCTGCATGCCAATCTCTATACAACCTTACACTTGCAATTATAATTCACAAAGGCTTACTCGAAATCAGGCCCTTCATTTGCCATTTGATCCTCCAAAGAATCCCCCGGATGTTTCACAGATAAAGCGTCTATTGCAATCTCATCAGGAAAAGCCATGCAGCTAAACTCTAGGCTGAGTCCGCTCTTCTTGGTAATAGTCACAACTAGTGGAATACTTGATTCATTACTAGGACCATCATCATCTTCATCATCGTCATTTTCATCTGTAACAAGACTAGGCATGCTAACGACAAGTTTAATATGTTCCCCATTGTAGTCTCTAGTCAATGTTACATTCTGATGTCCAGGGTTGTCTTCAATTCTAAAAGGGAAGCTTCCTGGAGTCATCTCTTCATCCTACTCCCAAAAAAACCCCAATAGAATGTCAGAAAAGAAAAATTTCAACTGGTCTATAACAGAGACTAATGTCTTCTAAGCATAAGAATATTATCAGAAAAATTAGCTATTTGAAATGTAAAGGAGCAGAGTCAAATGCAAACATGAAACCGGGAAACTAAATCGCCTTGGTATGTAACTGTATGTTCTTCATGTAGTTACAGATCAGTACTAAAGCCTAATATCTGCTACTTGCTTAAAAAGATCTAATTATCATTATCGACAACCCCAAAAATCAATGTAGTGGGAACAAATGAGTAAATTTCATAAATTGAAGAACTTTTGAACAAGCTTGTAAAGCCATTTGGTCAAACATACAAAGAAACTGGAACCAGTAAACAAGTAAGAACTGTAATCACCCAAATATCAAATTGAAAAGCTCATTGATTTCATCAAAACAAAGCAAACGGACGATTTCTTCATAAGACCACCAAAACTATGCTCTCTGAGTCATATGCAGAGCAAAATAGCGAAAAATTTACCAAATTGATATCACCGGTCTGCAAAGCAGAATTGATCTCGGAGTCAATCAC
This sequence comes from Erysimum cheiri, assembly GCA_900406345.1. Classification (NCBI taxonomy): domain Eukaryota; kingdom Viridiplantae; phylum Streptophyta; class Magnoliopsida; order Brassicales; family Brassicaceae; genus Erysimum; species Erysimum cheiri. Next base: position 13,321 of record OVAQ01001124.1, on the reverse strand, counting down.
TCGGATAAGCGTTTGCTCGGAGCTCAGTCGATCAATAGCCGTCGAGTAAAGAAAGCCGCGAGAGACGAAAGGACTCGGTGGAGACGGGTTGCGAGCTAGAGATGCGCGGTTCACGACGGCGGAGATAGATCGGACTCGACCACCATACACGGAAGCAAACTTAGATGCTGACCTGCGTACAACGCACCAAACCAAAGCCATCGTGATTTGATTGATTCTCTCTTCTCTCAAGAAAATGGGAGTTCTAAGGGTTTTAAGGTTTTAGCAGCGATTGAACTTGAGGCTCCGTCTCAGCCCGGTTCGGTTCGTTGGTTTATTCAAAACGACGAACCAAATTACATTCTAAATCAAGCCAAAAAAAAAACTAGGAGTCTTCATTCGATCTTAGCATGGAACTCAAATGTTGTCGATATAATTTTTCTGATCTTCCCATTAATAGAAAGAAACTTGATTTAATGATTCATATCCAATAAAAACGAAAATAAGCCAATCTTTATTCATTGTATATAGGTTTGGTTGTAAAATTACAACAACAGAGACATGTATGAATTGCCTCTAAGAAGACAACAAAGCTCCCATCCTTTCCGATTCAAAGAGCTTCTCGATCTGTTGGCATCTTTAGAACCATAGCCTCACCATCTGCATAACACACACAAATATATATGTCATCACATTACTTATCAAATGCTCTTGTCCAACTAATCATGAATCCATACTACTTGCAAATATGCCTCGTTCGAGATATGAAAAAAAAAGGTTTACGTTCTATGATTTTTACTTACCCAATGGCGTGTATTCCGGCAAACTTACGTACTTGGGACATGATTTTCTCGATGTCAAATCTTTTGAATTAACACAGTCCCTGAGCTGTAGTCATGAATTAAAATTTAAAAACTTTCAGAAACTGGTGTCATTCTCAGAGTCTAGCAAAATGTTTTAAACCAGGAAAAGCAATAATAATTTCAATGATCAGCAAACCAAGCAATTTCTACACACAGCTTTACGACTTTGTCTGACATTTCACAATGCTTGGAGACATGTTATTTGAGTCTTCTTATCATGGGAGGGCCAACGGGACTTAACAAGAACCATGCATTTATAATATAAAACAAGATTTAAGACTAAATTAACAGTCTGGGATGAAGGAGATGTCGGATACATACCTTAAAATCCTTGTAGAAGCATATATGTATTTCATCAATTGCATCTCTTTTGCATATCACTTTAGGGGTGATATGAAATGCATTCTGAATGGCTGTTACTATACCTCCTAGAGGATACTTTTCGCTGTTGGAAACAACATACCCAGCTTGAGCAAGGACATCCTATTCCAGATTTACACATGCAGAGATTGTAAATTGGCATTAAGAACTTATCCAAGAGTAAAAAAATGTACAAAAGTGTATTCACAAACTGATAAACTGACAGATCAGAGGAAAATATAACATGCATAATCATTTACATTGTAAAGAAAAACTACTTACAAATTACATCCATGGTAGATGAAAAAAAGTCGCTGGCTAGAAAATGTATGGGAGATACAAAGAACAGGCACAACTCTCTAGAGTCCAAAACTCGGATCAAAATTAGCTTTAACAAAGCCTTTGGGCATATGATATGAAAAATGCGATAATGAAAATATCTGGTTCATCTCACCATTTAAAAGTGAAGTATTAAAATCTCCACAGTAAATGGAACATGTAGTCAAATTTGAGCCCAGATCTTGAAGTTGAGGTTACGATATAAAAGTTACAGGGCATATCCTTAATTTTTTCAGAGTCATAACCTATTTGTACCTAGCTGCCCATATATATCTATTAGTAACTTAAGTCCTTATACAAATAGCTACTTCTCCATCAACTCCATTGCACAGGCATGCAAGCAAATAGTTGACACATGTAAATCTTGTGTATGCCCAATTTTTCTTATTTAACCAACCTACTATGTATTATATCATAACATAAACTTGAACTCAGTGAAGACGTACCGTGACATTGTACTTCATGTAGAGATTAAGCGTGGCAAGGAAGTAATTATACTCATCATGAAAAACAGGAGAAGAACAAGTCCCATGTTTCTCTGAAAATAAGAAATTATCAGCAGAATCGTTAGAGAGAGAACCTATGTTATCGAATTAGCATCATCAAACCAGAACGTATTGTGCTAACTAAAAGGTTCTAAGATCAAGCATGGGGCTCTCTAATTGCAGAGAAGTTATTAACAAGCACCAATGATCTAAACTCTATCTAAAACTCTATGCGGAAGAGAATTGGAAGAACAATCAAACTAAAAGAAGTAAGGATTGAAGATGATTACCCCACTGCCAGCATATATTGCAAAGAGATACATGACGACCAACAAATAAAACTCAGTTAGTTTTGGTGAAGACTGAAAGACAAGGTTATGGGAGATGGAAACACCTATCCGGTGGAAAGTTATAATAGATGTGAAAAAATAATCACCTCATGGCCCCAAAATGACCCTTTTCCACCATAGCATGATGATGGAGAACCACAACTAAGACTAGGCCAGTACTTGTCAAGGCCATCCATCAACGTTGAGATCTGCAAATTTTCTCTTCTTTAAGAATCTTCTCTTAAGATATAAAAGACATGGCTTTTATACAATTTATTTAAAAGTTTTTGGATCCCCACTTAAGAAATAATTAACAAGGAACACATAAGAATGTAGAATGTTTTACCTCCTTCTCCTTAAAGTCGGATCGATAACAACATGAAGGCCATGAACCGTCGTTATAGTCAGGCCATAATCCATCTACAAGAATAGATTTAAAGATAATTAGGTTACATAGTTTCAAACTCAAACAAATTGAAACTGAAACTAAGATTGAAAGAGTTTAACTTACGGATGGTGAATTGAGTTGGAGCACCGGAGCTGGAGAAGAAAAAAGAAACACGTAAGTTACTCAAATCTTAAATAATAGCAAAACAATCGAAGTTTCTCCAATCTAATAGGGAATTCTCAAAATAAGCTATGTTCTCTTCCAGCATTTATTGAATTCAGATCCTTAGCTACCCGATAGACATGATCATCGATAAACAAATTTCTATCTGAGATTGGCGATCGAGATATAAAAGAAGAGAAAACGCACGCACTTTCTGCAGCAAGCGTTTTTGGAGCAGCAATGGCGAGTTCCGCGGCAGTAAGTTCCAGGCCACTGAAGAGCGAGAGCGAAATAATCGAACTCCCTCTGTGAGCGATTGACAACTTCGACGACGTCGTCTCCGGCAAATGCTCCGGCGAGAAACGCAACGAAAAGGACTTGCAGGAGAAGAAGAAGAAGAGATCTACGACACGTCATTGACTCTTTTTTGGATTGAAACCGTATTTAGCTTCCGAATCAGATCGGGTCACTGTATATGGAGATTGGAGGGAACTAAAGGGCAATTTAGTCTTTCAGCTCATCAAACGAATATTCCTCCACACCTTTAGATTCGGATTAACCCAATTGGATCTTTGAGAAGAAAATTCAATATCATCAAGAGAAACAGAAATCTGTTGCTTCTAACTTCAAAAGACCTTTTTGGGTTCTCAATGGTCTTTTTCTTTTATCTGAAATGAATGGTCCGATGCGGATTATATCTTACTACTTTATAAAATTTGACGCATTTTACAAACATATATTCAAATGGTATTTTTGTATCAGACAACAACAAAAAGTTAAGTTTAGATGTGTTTTACTGACACTTAAGAACGACCAATTACCAAAAGTTGAGGAAATTAACTCTTGAATTTTGAATGTTCACAAAAAGCTTTCATAATTAATGAATACTGAAAAGCATCTCAAGTTAATGAGAATAGTTTTTTTTTAATAAGTTACAAAAAATAGAGACAAAACACCAAATGATCCTAACAAGATATACAGCGTTTTGATTGATGCTTATTCAAAAGCCAATAAGAATAAAGTTCAAAGTTGAGAGAAAGACACAAAAACAAAAGTTGCACATATAATTTCACATTTTTTCACATCACTATCTCTGGCTTCAAGATGTTTGATTTGATCTCCTTGTGTGGCAATACAACTCCTCCGTTGCTATAGATCTCATCGCTCACATGAACATCTTCCCCGAGGATTGTCATGTTCTCAATCCTGGCCCATTGCCCAACCGTCGAGTGCCATCCGATGATACTGCTCGAGATGCACGCGTGCTTCTTGATGCGCACCCCGCGCATGACCGTGCATCGCGAGAGTCTAACCCCTGACTCGACAATGCAGCCTGGACCAATGGCAACATCTGGTCCAATCAAACATCCTTCCCCAATCTTGGCGGTTTCGTCAACAAGAACATTCCCAACAATGTGTGAACCAGTGGTTAATTTGGCAGGAGATTTCTTTCTCAGAGAGTCTAAGTAGAGTCTCAAACCCGTTATGTAGTCACGGGGTTGCCCAATGTCCATCCAAAATCCTGGTAGCACCATCGCATACAGCCCTGCCGCTGCTGCAATCTTAGGGAAAGTCTCTTTTTCGATTGAAGTCGGTCTTAGCTCAATCTTATCAAGAACCGATGGGTTCAGAAGATAAATCCCAGCGTTGATCTTGTTACCTACATACAGTTTTGGCTTTTCCACAAACTTCTCAACTTTTCCTGTACTTTCTTCCATAACAACCACTCCATATTTTGACGGTTCATCCACCTGTAAACAATGCATGCAAGTTCACATTAGATAAATAACAAAATTATCCCATAACTAGAGACTATTAGGTTCGATAATCTTCACCTTTGTCACCATAATGGAGGCTTCCCCGCCGTGAGTTTTGTGAAACTCAAGCATTTCTTTAAGTGGGTACTCACTAATCACATCACTGTTAAGAACAAAGAAGGGCTCTCCAGATCCGTCAATTAATTTGTCTCTTGCTAGAGCTAGAGGACCAGCCGTACCTAGTGGCTCGGTCTCTTGTGAGCAAGTGATTTTGATTTCGAGCTTCGTCTCAAAGTCTTTCAAGAAGTTCAGCATCACCTGTCGAAACAGAGTAAATGGTAAATACAAACATGTAAACAAAAAAAATAAGCTGCAAAGAAAAGTTAGGAGATAAGCATTTCACCTCTGGCTGGTAATTGATAGCCAAAACCACTTCATCAACTCCAACTGCCTTAAGAGCCTCTATCTACACAAGAATACATGCCTTGGTTAAAACATAGGTCATAAAAGCAAATACTAAAGATTTACTTCAGTCAAAGTATATCTGAATACTTTGTTCATATAGAAACCAGGTAAGTAATTGAAACTGAAAACAATTTACCTGATGAAGGATCATGGGTTTATTTGCAAAATCAACAAGAGGCTTGGGGAAACTGAGAGTCAATGGCCTCAACCGAGTGCCGAAGCCTCCAACAAGAATGAGTGCCTTCATCTTGATGCTCTTAACTCCTTTTTCCTGCAAATGCCAACGTCAGATCTTAACAATGTGCGGCTTAAGCAGTTCAATTATATTATAAGATGCAGGTAGAGATCATACTTCTAAGGGATAATCCAAGAGCTCAATAGATACAAAAATCTAAGGAGAGATTCACAAGCACTGAAATCTATAGAAAATTATCAACTCTGAACCACATTGCGGAATCCATAACGTTGGAAAATTCGGTGACTGGTGGCAAACGTGCTAGAAACAGAACATCCATGAAATCGAAGCATTCAGATCTAATCAAAGTAGATGTAAATCGACACAAAACAAAAAGCTATATAGCAATCAGAGAGAAAGGTCAATGAATTCAGATCCACAACACAAAAACACAAAACGATACAACAAGAACATTAAATCAGACAACAACAACAACAACAACAAAAAAACTGTTCTTGCCATAATTCAGCTGCCGATCAGACAACAACAACAAGAGCTTAATCCCAGCTGTTAAAGACCACACAATAAATCAATGACCTTTAATAGTACCACAATCCAAAATTCAAGCTTTAAACCCAGATCGGACAAAATTCAATTGGTCATCATCATTTCAAGATTAAAACATTATGTCACCGAATCAAGGACACAAAATTGACGAATCGAATACACATCTCGGAGAATCTGAACCAAAACATAACGAATTAAACTTTTAAAACCGACAGAGATACAAAATCAGAAGCTCTGAAAATTGAAGGACATGCATCATCACAACCAGAGAAGTGACCAAAATCGCAAGCATTACCTTGGAAGAGATCTCACGGGATCAGAGATCTGAGCTGGAAAATGGCTGTGGAATGGAAGAGATCAGCCTGAACGTTGCGTCAGGCTGAGCTGTGATGAAATGAAAGAAAGAGCGTTGGTTGGCAAAATGAAAGGCAAGTTTTTTCACAAAGCAGACCCCTTTTCTGTTATATATATATACACCGTTGCGCAAATAGTATAAGAAGAATAAAAGAAACCAATCTTGATTTTTATTTACATGTTGAATTTTGACTTTTTGTATTTTTGAAGTAAGTAATTTAATTAAAGGTCGCGTAGACGCGTAATAAATACGAATAGTAAATGACCTTACCAAAAAAAAAAAATACGAATAGTAAATGAGAAAATGATTTTGCAATTGTAAATGCAAACACGAAACTTTAATCGATGTAGTGTTTATATTTATTATTTGTAAATGATTTTGTTTTAGGAAAAAAAAAATGTGCTTTCTAAATAGTCAATCTTTGACTTTGCGAGGTTGATTTGTATTTAAAAACAAACAAACACCATATAGTTTTATAAACATTCGTAAGTCAGTTGTATGAAGTATAAGGTGTAGTGATCAGCGATCGATCAATAACTCTGATAAATTTTATGAAGTAGTGAACCAGCCTAGCTATTGACAAATATAAGTCGCACATGCCCAAGTGGGGTGAAGATAGACATAGGAACCCACATATATGGACATTTCATTAATGAGTACAATGAATAGAGAGTAGCTCGATACATCATTCTCAGCATATTATTGGAACAAAAAACAAGCAGTGAAAAGCATCTAAAATTGTTGGGGAGAAAGTCTGTTATTGTATCTTATGTCAAGAACCCAAGCTCAAGTTGCCAGCCATACGTCTAGTACGTAACATTAAATTTCGGATATGGTAATCTAGTGACTGAATATCACAGATTTTTAAGAAATTCCAGGATTCGATTTTGAGTATGGAGCACTTTTAGAAAACGCATTCCTATTGTGTGATGTATCTGTTTTTTTGTTTTTTTTTTTCGACTGAGAGTGTAATGTCTCTGTTATGCGGGCCAATGTTTTGGATAAGAGCAAAGCTGAGGCTGTGTGTGAACTGAACACTAAAGAGCTACAAAGAATATACCTAATTTTATCCGTCACAATGTCACATGATTCACATTTTGTCAATTTCTTTTTTACAACCTGAATGTTTTTCTAATTATTGTTTCTTTGCCTTCACCTGTTCTTTCCCACGTGACACCGACAAGCTACCTTCGTTTATTTTCTTATTCACGCCTTAAGATTAGAATGAAAACAAGAAATTTATTTTTTGCTTAATAGAAATTGAATACTAAGAGTCTGTAGGAACCGAATGTATATATCCACAACAAATTATGGGTTTTTGTTATTGTTATCCAGTATCTAATTATGAATCAAAGATTCAATACATTCTTTCAATTTTATTTTAGTTAAAATATTATTTATTAGTCTACTCTTTGATAGACCATATTACATGATACGGCACAATATTATATCATAACGTATATGTTACTATGATTTATGAATAAAAGCTACTTAAGGTATTAAAAGCATATTCTATTTTGACATATACACGCCACCATCAAACGCACCGATAACGCAGAGATCTGCGGTGATCCCATATGAACACACACATTATAACAATACTATATACAATATAGTATAACAGTACATAAAATTTGATGAATGAAAATAGAAGTGAAAAAGTCACAAAAAGAGATGTTATGGAAAGATACCAAAGCAACATCGTAGTTAGGCAGCCCCTTGATTTCAGCTTTGACCCACCGACGTTTTGCCCATAGATTCTTCTTCTTCTTCTTTAAGCCCTACTTATATCGTAATCATCACATCAAATGATAACTAGAGTCAAACATGATGTCAATATACTCAGGGGCGGACCCAGCGAAAAAACATTGATTTGAGTCATTCTTACAGTTCTTCGTGGGAGATTGAACTACAGACACAATTTGGTTCAGTCATATTTCATGTTTCTATAATTCATGGCAGGTAAATTTTTCATTGTACGACTTGGAATTCATAAACAGAGGAAAACATGGTGATTTTACTTGAAAAATTACGACTTCATTATGGGGAAAAACCGGTATTAAGATTCTAATACTGTATATAATTCAAAGCTTTTTTTAATAAAAAACACACAAGCCAGCTCCAAAACTGAAGAGAATTCAAAGACAAAAGAGAAAAGTAAAGAGAGATGTCTATTGCCTAAAGCTTTACACTACTGTTGACATAACTACGAAATTCATTACAATAAAAGGTCTAGCAAAATCAAACTTGTTGTATGCTTTGCTTCCAGATCAGTAAGGTAGCATCAGAGTTCATATGAAACGGTCAAAACAAGGCACGAGGAAAGCTTACTACTGGCATTTTGATCGATCCTATGTCCTCCTCCTCACTTGCCTCATATTTGTAGTGTCACACCCTAATACACTGCTCGCACTTCTTTTCTTGTTCGATTGTCCGCTCGTCGAGCTCTTATCTGCTGCTGCAACAGTGTTCAGCAACTCAGATAACAAAGTGGGACAGCTCTGTTTCAAGTGCTTGAACCCCTCAGACTTCATTACAGCTGCACAAAACAACATCACTTACTTTTTAGTTTTCTTGGATTCTCTTCATCGATAATATCATCCAACTAATAACACTCTATTACACACAAACAAAAGTCCACCATGTTGGAAAAGAACATGTCCACATTCACCAGTTTTAATTTTAGAAAAGAAAGAAATATTTTGTTTTAAGTTCTGAAAATGATTGTACTACTTTTGATGTGAATAGCAGCATGCCAGCAATTACGTGAAATTCAACATTAAGACCAGGACATGTGGTATAGAATCTCTATCTTCCAGAATGCAAAATAAATTTTACCCATTGGCTAGGCATTGTTAACTTTAAACTAGATTGCCAATAAAAAAATCAAAATAACTATTTATCCCACCTAGTTGAGGATGATAAACCTCAAGCCGTCTAATCAAGCATCGAGTCTCCTATATACAAATCGAACATAAGAACAAGAAAGTTAATTAAGTATACTAGCAAGATAAGCTATAGGTAACATACCCAAAAGACGAATTAGCTCACAAATAATACACCCAACATCTTTAATGGACCATTATTGCAACAAGCAACAAGCACCAAACACCAAATGCATTATATAAACCGGATCACACAAAAAAGGCAGATGGTCATTCATACAAGGTTTTAGCTATGATTTGGAATCTTAAAAAATAGGATTATATATATAGTTTAATAAATTTGTTCTCTCAATTACTATCGCCATTGTTTTCTGATATCAAGGTATAGCTCAAGTTGTAGGTTGATGAGAAAAATCTCCATGGTAGCACAGCACCTTTACACAAAAACCTATTCAATGCAGGACCTATACATTCTACTATCTCATCACTTGATAACAATGTTGCAATTAAAGCAAGAACACACGTATAAACATGAAAAATACGCAAGAGAGTCTATATAGGCATATAAAAGTGGAGACTGAAAAAACCTGAAAATATATGCAACACGTACCTCCCAAGTTGGCTGGAGAGGCAACAAATTTTAAGCAGAACGCTTTGAGCTGTAAGAATTGGTGCTGTTCAGCCAGCGCAAGTGTTGTTGCCACATTATCAACATCGAGTTTTTCGCATAGCAAAACTTCACATAATATCTTTAACCTTGCAAGGTCATAGAGATCAGCAGCAGCCAAGAGATGTTGTATCATGTTTGTGAACGAACTGGCAGAAGTTGACCCAGTAATCTCATGCACATCAGGAAGTACATCGGTGTAGATGAAGCTAAGCATAGCCTATAAAATTTCCAAGATCCCGAGTCAGCAGAATTGTAGTTGCATGTACAACAAACTACTCACAATGTAATATTGAACAAAATTACCTTGAAGATAGAAGGTTCCATGTCGTCTATCAATATTTCATCCACATTGTTATTCCCAACTGGTCCAAAAAATTGAGCTCTAAAAACTGGGGAGCGTGCCGCGAGAATCAGTTTGTGAGCTTTGTATGTTTCATCTCCGACTTGGAAAGCTATGTCACAACCAACTTCAGAATCTAACAAGTCTTTCAATCCCTGACCCATATTCGACAGGGGTAGCACAATGCCATACTGTTTTGGACCCTCAAGTCGGGCTCTAACAACGCCAACAGTACAATTGACGACAAGACAATCATCCTTTAAGTAGTCAGAGGTTTCTAAAGCTGATCGCCTGAAAAAGCGTTTGTAACCCCTGAAATTCGTGATGAGTAAGTCATGCTAGAGAAAACACCAACTTCCAGAGGAAATCTCATTGTGCCGTAAATATGTGATGGTGAGTCAGAGTAAAAAACGTAGTTTCAAGAAAATGACTCAACGTAAGAACTTACTCAACAGATGATGCAAGAGTTCACATAAGGATTCACGAAACTTTAAAAGCAACATGCACAAACCTCAAACCTCTCAAGGGATTCAAAAGCCATACTCTAAAGAAAGACAGAACAATATGAACCATACAATTAAAATCTAGTGTTTTACACAATTTTAGCCGTAAGCAAAACAAAAACACAAACACATTGATAAATTTCTTTAATTGCTTCTGACAGAAAAGCACTAGCAGCTAATTTCCAGTGGAAACTCTTCTTCAAGGTAAAACATTGACATGCAATTCAAGCACCAGATAAACAACATTGGCTCAAATCTGAATGCAACAAGCCATGGTAGCCCAAACAAATGTGATAATATGAAACTCCAACATGAAAATGAAATGGAAACGAAGGAATTACCACATGCTTCCTTTATACTTGAGCGTATAAGGTCCACCGTCAAGCGCCCGATCAAAGTGACTATGCACCTTATGTTTCCCTTTACCGCTCTGATCCATGAGCGTGAGCTCAAACAAAGCCCTAATATCATTAGAATCACTGGCTAAAGCGATGAACAAAGAGATATACACGGACTGGTCCTCCGGGTTCTTCCCGTCAGGATAGAAGTAAATCGCCCAATCATATCCGCCGACGGAGAAGACATCGCTCTGTATGAACTTCCCAGGGCTCATGCCTTTGGCCAGAGAGTAACCTTTAATCGTAAACTGGTGCGAGCCATTCACCGTCTCGATGAACGACGTCGAGACGGAATCAGGTATCAGCGGCTGCTCTACACCTCCGACGGTGCTCATGATTCGCCCGTCTTCGTTTACGAGAAATTTTCCGGTTTGAGAATTGTCAACTTCATGAATCGAAATTGGATTAACCTAGAAGATGATGTTGCTTTGCGAAATTATGAGAGTTTGGGGGAAACTGTTTTCGCTTTTTTATTTTTAATTTTTATTTTAAATGTACTTGGAGATGAGTGCCCCTGTTTATGTAATGGACTCGAAACTCGAAACCCATAATTATTGTAGTACATTGTTAATTTCATTTAACCTTTGTTTTTTTTTTTTTTATCTTAGAAGAAAATTGGGCTTAAAACCAGTGTTTAATGTGGGTTATACTATAATACTATGAAAATAATCAATCACATGACAAATTAGATTTTATTTTCAATTTTTTTTTTAGTTTTTTATCTGATAACAATTTAAGAAATTATCATGTACTTAAATTTATCATTTTTTGTTTTAAATTCATGTTACAAGACTCTAATCAGTGAAGTGATCTTGGTCTAGTCCACAGAAGACAGACACCATCACACCAGGGATTGAGTCACCGACTCTACAATTTAATTGTAATTGTAAAAATTAGGGTAATAGGCTAGCCAGTTGTGGCCCAAATGTTGACAAAAAAAAAAAAAAAAAAAAAAAAAAAAAAAAAAA
>OVAQ01001123.1:0-15595 GCA_900406345.1 Erysimum cheiri | reverse complement strand
TTTTTTTTTTATGAAATTGATTGTTTTAGTTGTGATTAATTTGAAAATTTTTGATTAGATGAGATTTTTTCTCAAATCTATGAATGAAACAGTGAATTTTTTTTTGAGATATTGATTTGGTTTTTTTATTAGATTAGTTGTATAAATTTTGAATAATTTTTGGGTAGATAAAGATAGAATCTGGTGGAATATTGAAAATTTGTTGATGGATGAACACATTGATTTATTTTGAGAAATTGAATTGNATATTGAAAATTTGGTTGATGTGAACGCATCAAATGGAATCGTAACTAAATCTGTCGTTATCTTTAATTTACCTTTAACGGCGAGAAAAACTTTTCTCACTGAGATTCCTATGGAAAAGGACAGATTATACTTTTCGAGTAATCGTTTTCAAAATTTTTAAATTAAAAAAAGATAAAAGTTGCATGGTAATGATTATCGCAATATATATAGTATATCCTTTAACGCTTTGTGTAGTAAAAAATAAATTTTTTTTCTTTGTATAATGTAATGATTATCTGATAGGTCAGCTGCTGCTATCATGATATACATACATAGAATTAACATAATTATCCTAAATAAAATTATTAAAAAATACTTTTTACTTTCCTTTATTTTAACATTTATGTTTTGATAACTTCAAAATTAAATTTTATTTAACAAAAATATGGTTGTAATTTGTAATACGGGCGAAATGACGTTTTCTAATGCAATTATGCATGTTAGAAAATTTATATAATATAATTTTTTTGATGAAAACATAACTTTTATGTTTTTACTTAAATTTATAAGTAAAAATTTATTAAAAAAAAATGATTGTTTATAACATGAAAATTTATTATCCTTAAATGTAATTNAATTTGTAATACGGGCGAAATGACGTTTTCTAATGCAATTATTCATGTTAGAAAATTTATATAATATAATTCTTTTGATGAAAACATAACTTTTATGTTTTTACTTAAATTTATAAGTAAAAATTTATTAAAAAAAAAATGATTGTTTATAACATGAAAATTTATTATCCTTAAATGTAATATTTTTTTTAATTTTTTGTATGGTCATATATTATAATCAAGTTGATTAGTGACGTTAGATTAAAATCAATGTTTGTATGACTTTTGTGAATAAGAAACAAATCTACACGGCATGTTGATATGACGCGTGAGATTCGTTTTAGGTCAATTCAAATCTTGATTAGCATATGATTACGGCACTGTACTAGGAAAGTCCAGTTTGTATTTATAGTAAATTAAAATTAGCTGTTACTTTCTGATAATCACGTTAGAGTTGAATATATATATAAAAAATTAAATAACTAATTCCACTATTTGTTGACTTCTCACTTCATGGGATCGAATTGACAGCTCTACATGATTTTTTAAGAGACTCTCGAAAATTTTAAATTAAGTTGTTGTATGGAGAATTTAATATTTGGAACTGTTTACTAGATTAAAACAGACATCACTACTCGTGTGGACACACACTTAATGCATGGAGAGATTTTCTAGGAAACCACTACTTTTGACTCACACGTGATTCGTTTACTTACGTCAATTTATTTAGTATGAGTTGACTTGCTATGCCCACCATGCATGTGTCTCAAATGAGAACCTAGAATTTGCACATGACCTATAGTTTTCGCTCAATTAATACAAATAGTTCAGTAGAGGAAGAATTTAAGTTTGTGGTATACGTTATGATTAGAATCTACATCTTACAAATTTCACAATATTCAGTAACTAGCTAATAATTAATGTTTTTCTTTTGGATAACCATAAATTGCTTATAAAATTAGAATATGGAGTAACGAAAAGTTTGTAAGTCCCACTGGTAACATGCATAATAACATAATAAGTTGCATAATGAAAATTCACAAAATAAAATTTTGTATTGGTTGAATACATTTGCATAATAGGATAACAAATTTTTATGTCATAAACAGTTATATTTCCACTTTTTTGCATAATGAATTTTTATTTGTATTTGCGTTTTTGCATAATCGCATTAAAAAGCGTAATTCCAATATAAATGTGATAATACGATATATATTTTTAATAATACTCAATAATTGACTAGTTTGGTTAGAACCTATTTCTTATGTAAATGTGATGCTGATCTAATCAAGCCAATATTACTTGTTTGGTTGACTTAATGAGATTGTGTTGTGTGTGTTTGAACAGGTGGGTTTGGTAGTTATCTATTTGGGATGAGTGACATTGTTGCAAAACAATCCGCAGAAGCCAATACTCCGATGAACATAAAGAATCCTCATTTGGGTTGGATGATTGGATTTCTCTTTGTTGTTAGCTTTCTTGGTCTATTCTCAGTCGTTCCTCTTCGAAAGATCATGATCGTTGACTTCAAATTGACATATCCTAGTGGTACTGCCACTGCCCATCTCATCAACAGCTTCCACACACCTCAAGGAGCCAAACTCGCAAAGTAAGAACCTTTCATCAACACTCTTAATACGATTCTCTTGTTTGAATACTAATCACATTTTCTTCTCAATATATAACATAGGAAGCAAGTTAGAGCATTGGGGAAGTTCTTCTCATTCAGTTTCTTGTGGGGTTTCTTTCAATGGTTCTTTACTTCTGGTGACGATTGTGGTTTCGCCAATTTCCCTACATTTGGTCTTAAAGCTTATCAAAATAAGTTCTACTTCGATTTCTCGGCTACATATGTTGGTGTTGGAATGATTTGTCCATATCTTATCAATATATCTCTTCTCGTCGGATCAATATTGTCTTGGGGTATTATGTGGCCTCTCATTGGTGCCCAAAAAGGTAAATGGTATTCTGCTGATCTTGATTCAAGCAGTCTCCATGGTCTTCAAGGCTACAAGGTATTGTCTCCTCTCTCTCTCCCTCCCTCTTCCTCTGGTTCATTCATTTAGAGATTACAGTCCTGAATTGTGTTTGATGCTCTCAGGTGTTTATAGCCATAGCTATGATTCTCGGTGATGGTCTCTACAACTTCATCAAAGTCTTAGGTCGCACTATCTTTGGTCTATACAAGCAATTCAAGAACAGAGAGGTTCTTCCTGTCAACGACCGTACATCACAAAACACTGTAACCATTTCTTATGACGACAAAAGAAGAACAGAGCTTTTCCTTAAAGACAGAATCCCATCATGGTTTGCTGTAACCGGTTACGTAGTCATGGCTATAGTCTCAATCATCACAGTTCCACACATCTTCCATCAACTCAAATGGTACCACATTTTGACCATGTACATAATTGCCCCTGTCTTAGCCTTTTGCAATGCCTACGGTTGCGGACTCACTGACTGGTCCTTAGCTTCAACTTATGGCAAACTCGCCATTTTCACCATCGGAGCCTGGGCTGGTGCAGCCAACGGAGGTGTCTTAGCTGGACTCGCGGCTTGTGGTGTCATGATGAACATTGTCTCAACAGCTTCTGATCTTATGCAAGATTTCAAAACCGGTTACATGACATTAGCTTCACCAAGATCAATGTTCTTGAGTCAAGCGATTGGAACTGCCATGGGCTGTGTGATATCTCCTTGTGTCTTCTGGCTATTCTACAAGGCCTTCCCCGACTTTGGCCAAACCGGCACCGCCTATCCCGCACCCTACGCCTTAGTCTACAGAAACATGTCGATACTCGGAGTAGAAGGATTCTCTGCTTTACCCAAAAACTGCCTAATGCTCTGCTACATATTCTTCGCAGCCGCAGTGATTGTAAACGGAGTAAGAGATGCCGTGGGACCAAAGTGGGCTCTGTTCATCCCTCTTCCGATGGCTATGGCTATACCATTCTACATTGGAGGTTACTTCACAATCGATATGTGTGTAGGAAGTCTCATATTGTTCATCTGGAGGAAGCTGAATAAACCAAAGGCCGATGCTTACTCTTCGGCCGTTGCTTCGGGTTTGATCTGCGGTGAAGGCATTTGGACATTACCAAGCTCGATACTTGCTTTGGCTGGTGTTAAGCCTCCAATTTGCATGAAGTTCTTGTCCGGCGCTACAAACCTTAAGGTTGATTCTTTCTTACACCCATCATAAGACTTTTTTCAGTTTGGTTTGGTTTGGTTTGGTTTTTTTTTTTCCTCTACGTTTCTCTCTGTCTAGTTTTAATTGGCTTTTTAGGTTCTCCTCTGTCTTTAAGTTGGTGGTGATTTTATTTTTTACTCAAATATGTAAAAAAAAAAAAGAATGAATGCATTATTTGGTTTTCTCATTTCTCATTCCTTCAATATCCAAATAGGCCTGCAGTTTTTGTCCGAATCGAACTGGATTTTTCGGGTGTATCACATATCTCAACTATATATATATATATATTTAAGTATTTAATTAAAATGGATATACAGTACTTCAATTAAAACAAGAAAAAATTATAAAAAAGGGAAAGTTGTTAAAATTATGTCATAGATTCATATATTATCTAAATAAGTTAAAATTACGTGTGTATATGTAACAAACTGTTAAAGTTTTATTTTTTAACGAAAAAGAAAAAATAACAAAAGAAAAAAAACATGTGTTAAAATTATAATTAATGAAACTGAGATAAGAATATGAATTTTAACTGAATTTTCTTTTTTAATTAGGAATATGTGAGATTGATATTGTGTTTTTGTGACTGATTTAATAGAATTTTATATTTCATTTCAATTATATTAGGATTCGTCCAATGTGCGGTTTTTAAAATTTTTAAATAAAACTAAATTTAATAAAAATATATATTTAACCTTTATCTTTAGGAAGCAAATAGAGAATTTTTTTTTGTTAGAAAAAACAATTATTTATATATATATATATATATATATATTTTTTTTGCCTTTATACATTAATTTATATATCTATAGTTAAATTTATTGTAATTAATGGTACAATAAATTTAAACTAAAATATATATATAAAATCAGCAAAAATATCGTCAAATCTAAAAAACGTGGTTTCACAATCTCGCCTAAATATGATCCCACAATTTTTTTCTGAAAATATTTTACATGCGAAAAACAGGTCAAACAGTCATCTTATTTATATCCATTAACAAATTACTCCTAATCATATTTTACTATTGAAATATACTATTTACCATCACCTATAAAATATATGTATGAACACGTTAAACCAACTACATGTCTTTTTTACTTTCAATTTTAGCATAGTTTCTTTAGTCACTAAAATGTTTTGACTCGAAAATATCTTGAAATGAATAAAAATAATTGATGATGTAATTATAAGAAAAACTTAGATAAAAACAATGAGTCTATGACCAACCAATAAAGGTTGAGAAACTAAAAATAATAATTTGAAATATTAAAGAAAAGATAGAAAATTATAAGTTAGATAATATATGAATCTATGACATAATGACATAATTTTAACAACTTTCCCTTTTTTATAATTTTTTCTTGTTTTAAATGAAGTACTGTATATTACGTCATTATGTCATAGATTCATATATTAACAACTTGTTAAAATTGGATTAACAACATCTTATAGACACATGTTATGTTACCATTGTGTTAATTATTAATTTTGAAACATCATATGTTATAAAATAAGATTTTCTACTTTAAAGATTTTTATTTCTTGTGTATAAATTATTTTTCTAAAAAATTGTAATTGTAGTTCTTTTTTGTTAGGATTTGTAATATACTGTATTATTTTATTTCTTATACCTTTTCATAAAACAAATTGTAATCCTTGTAATTTTAGGATTTGTAATTGTATAAGCTTTTTACTATATAATTTTTTTAAACACGCACTGAAATATCTGATCGATAGAGTTGACATGTTACACTACCATCTAAGTTACTAATTTTTAAAACTAAGCTTTATATAATAAAATTAGAAATATGTGTGAGTGATATATGATTCTTCCGTTTTGTAATATTCTTTAACTCAATTGAAGTAATTTTAGATTTTTTTCAGTTTTAAAGAAGTCTATAAATATATGAAATTATATTGATAATCGCCGCAAACAACATTTCTCGCCTTAGGAGATGATTTGGTGTTTGTTGTAATAAATTTATCATTAAATACACAAATGTAAGACTATATATAGATATAAAATCAATTTAAATTCACTAATCATCAATGGAGAAAGTTTAGGTATACAAAATATTTTGTGCAAATCCAATACAATAATGTTATGAGGAAGATATACCGAAACAAGGAAAACTACAACTTGATGAAATAATATTGAAGATGAAGATGACATAATTGATTATCTAGATCATGATGATTGTTTGTCTATGAGTGAATGAGTTATCATTGGTATATTGATGTTTCATGGTCATAACATAGGTTTTAACATTCCAAATAATAAGATTTATATAAGGAGATCAAATGTCATTAGTTAGATGATAGTTATAAAGATGAGTTGGATCATACTTATTCATGATAAACAATATGATGGATAAGTTTCTTCAGTTTCTTCCCAAGTCATCCCAGATTAGGTATAACTCTTCAATAGCCAGACAGCTAGTTACAAGCTTCTAAGACGTGGTGGAGACGCTGGGAATTGCCCAATCCCTTCAGACTTATTTGTTGCTGAGTTCTACTTCCGATTTCGTACGGGCTTGAGAAATGCTGGTTTCAGTGAGAGAGCTCACATCAGATTATTGGTGGCTTATGAAGACTCCTTATCTGAAAGTGTGTTCAAGGAACTGAAGAAGCATGGTATAGAAATCATACATGCCGTTCCAGCCAAGAGTATGTAGCTTTTTACATATGAGTAATGAAGTAACTCTTAGGAGTTAACAATTCATATGAGGAGTTAACAATTCATATGAGTAATTAATGAACTGTTTTTTGTTCCTGTTTCACGATCTAAGGATCATTGTTGACATATTTAGTTGATTGCTATAACAAACTAATAAAAAAAATTGGATAATTATTTACATATTCGAGAGTAATATGTATTATAAACATCATATTATGTATTCTAAAGTTGATAAATATTTATATATTTTGACAAATTTAGTTTAAGGAATTAGGAAAACTAATATATTAGAGTCACAATGATGTATGTGTAGCCCATATATAGTAGAACCTCTATAAATTAATACTCGATAAATTAATAATCTCTATAATTACTATAAATTAATAAATTTATCTGGTCCTAATTAAATTGGGACCAGTGTAAATTTTGACACAATTCGATAAAATAATAAGATAATATTTTTTTTAGAAATCCTATGTAAATATATGGTCCCATTAATACTATAAATTAATAAATTTTATGAATATATCAAAATATATTTATAGATATGTTATATATGAAAATATATAGTAAAATATGACTTTTGTGTTGTTTTTTTTTTCTTGAATTTGCATTAATTTTGGTTAAAATTCTTTTAGGAGGGTGTATTCAAAGTAGTATTTAAAGGGATTTGTAATTTTTTTCAAATCCTATGTTAACCGAACCCGCAAGGGTATCCAAAACCATGAGTGGAAGAGACAAACAAACTTCAAGAACATAATCTAAAACTAACATAGCCATATTAAGACATACTTATTTGATTCAAGCTTATATATATAAAACATAGCCATGAACATAATCTTCATGGAATCAGAGACAAACAAACTTAATATTAATAATAGAAACAAACCCAACAAAAGTGTAAGGTCGATCATTATCATAGTAAAAACCCTAATATTGTAAATTACTTTTCCAAGAAGTTACTTCTCAACAGACACAAAGAAACTTATTAGAGAGGAAGAGGAACAAGGGCAAAACAGAGGATACCACGGCACCTAAACGACCAAACACAAATGTTGTCACCATCTTTCAAATCATTAGCTTTAACAACATCGTTCCATCCACAAGTCAAAGAGTAATTCCAGCTTCCGTTTCCTGAATCTTTCTTCATCTCCCATCTCTTTAAAATCACACCCCACTTTACAGACCGTGGATCCACTAGAATGGCTCCAACTCCAATCTTCTTATCGTTGTCAATGTCTTCTTCTATGATACTCCATTCAACGGGCGTCAAGAAGTTGTTTGTGATTAAGCTGTTGAAAGGCATTGAGAAACGGCTCTGAGTTGGGTTAACATCAGTTATGAATAGAGTCTTCTCAAAGATCAGTGTTGGGTCTTCTCCGTTCATGTCTCTCATCACCTGAATAAGCCACCACGGCATGATCTCTCTTGACTTCCTTGAGCAAGAAGCAACCTTTAGTTTCTTGAATCCACGACTACGAATCTTGAGGCTTGTGTTCTTCGTTAAGCACGAAGATGGAGACGATTGGTAATTAGCATAAGGCGATGAAGAAGAAGTAGAAGCTCCATTACGATTTTGTTGTGGCTGTGAGTCTCTTAGCGTAGACCTTATCTTTCTTGGGACATGATCGAAGAAGCTCTCTTCTTCAAAGACTATCTTGGCGTTTCCTTTTCTTGGGCGTTGTTCTTCATCATAGACCTTAGCCGCAATATCCGCTAACTCATGGAGCTTTGACCACATCTTCTTTGTCTCAGCCGTGTGATAATCTTCGTATGTAGTCATTGTGATCGAAACCCTAACTCAAGGAGAAGCGTGAGGAGGAAGTAATTAGAGAGAGAGAGAGAATGAGAATGAGAATGAAACTAGAGTGCCTTTGTTGACGTTAATTAAATAGTTTGATCAGTTCTGATTTACTTCTCTTTTTTTTTGTTTTCCATTTTTTTTCCTTTCAGCTTAATTAAATAGTTTGATCAGTTCTGATTTACTTCTTCTTCTTTTTTTCCTTTTTGTTCTTTTCAGCTTAATTAGTAGTTTAATTAGTCTGTGATTAACTCATTACTTATAACCGAGTTGCCATTTTTTATAGCATTTTTTGAGAGCATATATAAAATGGAAATGAAAATGTGAAATGGAAATGGAAATGTATGTGAAATGGAAAATGCATCAAAAATGTAGCCTACGATCTTCTAATTTATTTTTTCCATTTTTTGTTAGTCACTTTTTTGTTTCCTATATTTTACTTTTATATTATTTTAGGTGAAAGTCCGTATATAATTAGTGCAGTGATTATTAAAAAAGTTTCAGAAATTTAATTATTAGGATTTATTTAGAAATTCAAGAGAGTTTTGGAGTATATTATATGCCATAATATAGATTTTTGTTCTCCCCATTCATTAAAGCCAATTGAGTCCAGTAAGATAGAAAATAATATGATCTAGACCCATCTTTGAGTAAGGATTTTTCTTCAATAGTCATGATTTGATTCATGAAACTTTCTTACTCAATTTCCGACTAATTGGAGTAATGATATTGACTAGCTATGGTTGCAACAACTTACTATAGATGTGGAACAGCCATTGCCATTGTCAAATGTCAATCACAAAATCTAATTTGAGTTGAAGCAGCTCCATGACCATTCATCTTCCTCTGCTCCACCATGAGCAGACGGGAATATAAAGAAAATCGATATTTCGAAACAAGAATCTAGTGTCTGAGCAATTTGTGCCGGCATAGGAAGTATAGCATAACTACATGAATAAAGATTTATCCTCATAATGAGAGATCCCTAATCGAGATGTAGGGAGAGGGAGAGAGATCCCTAAACGAGATAAAGTGGTTTAATTCGTTAAAATAAATTTACCTATCCTTACCTCTTTCTCGTCTAACTCCTAAATGTATAGAAGTGAATGGGACAATACTTGTGTCACTCAATTTGGTATCCAAGCTGGTTGTACGAACTCCTCTCATTGGCTCTCTCAAGTAGGGTCGCAAACTCCATACGAGAAAGCAACAATGAGAACTTTAGCTTGTGCTCTGAGACCCTCCGCATGCCTTAGAGTCTTTAGTTTTCCATTGAAGACTTGAGACCACTGTTGCAATCAGAATTGTCTCCTTCCTCTTCATATTTCTTTTGTCTAAGCCACTTAACTTCACACCATGAATGTATACATGTTATAGTAACGTTGACAATGTCATCTTGATTTCCCACATTTATCTTGAACTTGTCGCTGAAGCAAACCTGTTTTCACATCCAAACGAAAGTCGAAAATTAAAGATGGTTTCTTGATTAATCAAAAATGGAAGCTCTCCAGAATTGGTAGTATTCAACTTGATTAATCGATCAAATGTTTTATAAATGACATTTAGAAGGGAAAATCTAAACCATAAATTCTAAAGAGGAAACCCTAAGACCTTACTTTGGTTTCGAGTGTTTTCGGTTGATTGCTCCAAGACAGAAAGTATTTTTTGTCTCTGTGATTGATGGAAGAGAAGGAAATGGGCAAATAAGAATCGAAGGGAAAGCCAAAGAAGTATAATACACTATAAACTATATCTTCCAAAATATGCTAATTTCCAATATGACTGGTCTTGTCTCATCTCTTGGTTGTCCTGTCCTTCGTCTTCGTCGACCCTTCTGAAGCGAATATCAGCATAAGTAAAGATCATCTTTCTTTGGAAAGAAAGAAACAACTGACTCCACAACAACTCCACAAATGCCATTTTGAAGTGTTCAAGCAAGTAGACCGGTGCATCAAGGACATCATCTTTGGACGCATACATCGGAAGAAATTCAAGAATCTTTTCTCTCTCTAATTAGTTGTAAAACGGTTTGGAGTTTTACAATTTGTTTCTGAAATATGTATTTTAAGAGATTTGAGTGGACAACTTTAGCTTTATTTACAAACCATATTAGTATAATGAATGAGGTAAACATCGATGGGTGATGTTTCTTCTGCAATGTGGTTATTAAGTGGCACTCTTCAACGATACTTACTAGCTAGAGAA
Source organism: Erysimum cheiri (assembly GCA_900406345.1). Classification (NCBI taxonomy): domain Eukaryota; kingdom Viridiplantae; phylum Streptophyta; class Magnoliopsida; order Brassicales; family Brassicaceae; genus Erysimum; species Erysimum cheiri. The sequence goes on along the minus strand of OVAQ01001123.1, from coordinate 4,880 downwards.
GAATAGCTTTCGATTGAGCTTGACGGAAATGGTGAAGTATGGTATGAGATAAAGTCGTTCTCAAAGCTAAAGGCATATTTAATTTGCTAGTCATTCTTCAGATGCAGTCCTATAACATCATGATACCGAAAATAAAAATAACATGTTGCATCTTCTGTATAATACACTTTGTATATACCAAAAATAAAGATGAAAGGTAATTTTTTTTTTTAAGATAGTTAATTGGCTTTAACATAAACAAGATTCAGAGAAAGCTAGGAACAAACATTTGAAAACAGTTCTGTTAAACTTCCGACATTGAAGTGATCATACCATTATCTAGCTTAAACACCTTGATCTCATTATTCTCGGTGAAGTAAATAGAGTTTTTCAGGCATCCATAAAACTCATTAGCCAAAACCGAAAAACAAGTATCGGTAGCCATCACAAACGCATTCTCTCCCAAGGACTCAACCTCTACCATTGTTCCTAATTTCTCATCATCAAACTTATAAACTTTGAAACCAACCGTTTTCGCATTCCAAACACTCAAATTGGCAAACAAAGAGTCAGCTTTTCTCTTTCGACTATTCTCTTCAAGAAGGCGGTCGACAATGTAAAACTCTCCACAACTTTCCACTAAGCTCCTATCACCACAACAACCATTAGTGATGTTTTCACCAAGTGAAGGGATCCGTACCTTACAATACATGAGAGAAGAATCAATCCACCAAATACTGCCTTTTGAATCCAAGACGTAAGTTTGTCCTTTGTGAACTATAATGTCGGAGAATTGATCACCCATTTGTTCGAGTTTCCTCAAGACTTTTCCGTTCCAGTAGGTAACATTCCCGTCCCTGCCGATTCCAAGAACTCCATAACGATGAACTTCGATCTCCTTCCTTAAATTTGACAAGAGCACTTCTTTGGAACCGATGAGATGTTATTTTCACATTGACTTGTTTAGAACAGCATAGGCTTCTCGAATCTCGGAGACAGTGAACTCCAAAAGATCGAGGCTCTCGGAAGGACAGCGCAAAAGATGACGCGAGAGAGGGTCAAGAAGACGGAATCTCCCGGAGTTGATGTCCACGTCGGATTTTATCAGCCAGCCTTTGCCCGGGGAGGAGGAGAGAGTGACGCGGAAGAAGGAAGCGCGTGAGAGGAACGCGTCGGGGTTGCCGAGGTAGACGTCGTCGTGTACTAAGGTGTCACAGATGGGATCAAAGTGGATGAGAGGCCGTAAATGGATTGTTGTTGCCAGAGGAGCGCCAAGATGTGCAGATGCTACGGAAGCGTTTGTGTTCGACGAGCGAGAACAATCGAGCGGCGATCAAGTCGAGGAGTGCCTCCGGTAAGTTAGACCAATCGACAACCATTTCTTTCATCTCTATTAGTTTCGATACTTTGGTTTGTGAGTCACATTTATATATTACTTTAAACAATTTAGGCTCCAAATGGTTGTGTTTTAAATTTTTAAAGAAATAATAAAATATATAAACAAAAATCACACATTTCCCATAAATGAAAATGAATACATTGAACTAAATGCAAAATATTATTGCTAACATATCTATTCGAGTTTATACCATTAGTGGCTTTTCATTTTTATTATTTGTGCTATAACTAAATGCATGTTTTTGGTGGACTTGAAATACATGTAGCATTACGATTATTATTATTTTTTTTTTACATTGACTTTATTTAATGTTTTGTGTTGTGCAAGTATACAAACTGTGATGTTTACTTCTCCCATGTTTAATAAAAATTGATTTTTGGGTTTATTGTTCCATAAAGATTGTTACAAAAATTGATTTTTGAGATTTTAGCATTTTATACATTTTAGAATTTTAATTAATGTTAATAATCTTAATTAAACAATTATGTTTCGTTTATTTCTTATTCTATTGGATTTTATACCATTAAAGGCTTTCATGTTTATCATTTGTGGTATGAATTTTTTTGTGTGACTTCAACTTTTGTAGCATTAATAAATAGATATTTCTAAAAGTTGACTTGACTTATTATTATTATTTTTTTTACATCAAATACTCCTCTAGGGAGAGCCAGTCAAGAACCGACGAGATTACATAGGAAAATAGAGAACTTCGAGCTCTTGTCTTCTTGGCTAGACAATCTGCCCATATATTGTTACAATGAGGGTTAAGTCTTATACTAATAGAGGAAAAAGAAGATCTAAGATCCCTAAAAGTAGAGAGTTGCACTGCAAAGTTAAGCCACTCTTAAGGATTGAAAGGGTTAGAGATTTTAATTAGTTTGGCAGAGACATTGAGAAAAACTGATGTATGTATACGATTATTGATGTAGACGGACACAAAGTAGTCATAGTGTGACAAATGTGACTCATATATATACTTTATCAAAAAAAAAAAAAATGTGACTCATATATAGTGGATTAGTCATATATGTGACTCACAAACAACCAAAATATCAAAACAGATAAAGATAAGACAAATATTGGTCGATATTGGTCTAACTTACCGGAGGGGCTCCTCGACTTGAACGTCGTTAGATTATTCTCCTTCGCCGAACTCAAACGTTTTTGTATAGCATCTGCACATCTTGGCGCTCCTCAGGCAACAACAATAATGCTTTTACGAGCCGCCCTCTCATCCACTTCGATCTCATCCCCCGTACCGACACCCTAATACACGACGATGTCTACCTATGCGTCCCCGGCGTGTTCCTCTCACGTGCCCCCTTCTTCTGCGTCACTCTCTCCTCCTCCACGAGCAAAGGCTGGCTGATATAATCCGACGTGGACATTAACTCTCGGAGATTTTGTTTTCTCGACCCTCTCTCTCATCATCCTTTGCGCTGTCCTTCCGAGAGCATCAATCTTTTGGAGTTCCCTGTCTCCGAGATTCAAGAAGCCTATGATGAGAGTCACATCCACCAACTCTACCAGCCTTTGATTGGCACTGGATCGGGGTAGGCGCGAAGAGAAGGCTCCGACGCTGCAGAGATACTGCGAAACCCTCTCGACCCTTACATCTTCTAACTTGATCTTATGCAATAAAAGCCAATATATTGGGTTAATTTGATTCAAGTTAGAAGATGTAACGGTCGAGAGTGTTTCACAATATCTTTGCATGCAGCGTCAGAGCCATCTCTTCGCGCCTAGCCCGATCACGGTGCCAATCAAAGGCTTGTAGAGTTGGTCGATGTGACTCTCATCATAGGCTTTTCGACTACCATTTCTTTCATCTCTATTAGTTTCGATACTTTGGTTGTTTGTGAGTCACACATATATATATATTACTTTCAAGAAACCTAATAAGGTTTCAAATTTCAACATTTTGGCTCTAAAATGGTTATGTTTAAAACTTTTAAAGAAATAATAAAATATATAAGAAAAAAAATCACTCATTCCCATAAAAGAAAATGAATACATTGAACTAATTAGTATCTATTGGATTTTATACCATTTGTGGTATTACTAAATGCATATTTTGGTGGACTTGAAATATGTAGTATTACGAAATAGACTTTTTTTCTTTCTTTTTGCATATTTTACTTGCATGATTTAACTGTGTTTGTATAAGTATAAAAAATGTGATATTTACTTCTCCGATGTTTAATAATAATGGATTTTTTGGTTTATTGTTCCATAAAGACTGTTACAAAAATTGATTTTTTTTTACATTTTGGTTTTTTATATATTTTAAAATTTTAATTCATGTTAATAATTTAATTCTCTGAGTGAAAATGAATAAATTAAAACTATAAATGCAAAATATTACTGCTAATTTGCTGGAGAATATTAATTATTACGTCTCATTCATTTCTTATTTTATTGGAGTTTATACCATTAATAGCTTTCATGTTTATGATTTGTGCTATGAACTTTTTTATGTGACTTCAACTTTTGTAGCATTAATAAATAGATATTTCTGAAAGTTGACATGTTTTTTATTTTTATTTTTTACATCAAATGCTCCATTGTATTAAGTAGTCGGAAAGAGAATCTCCTTTAAGGAGAGCCAGTCAAGAAGCGACGAGCTTACATAGGAAAATAGAGAATCTCAAGCTCGTGCCTTCATACATAGGATATTGTTACAAGGAGGGTTAAATCTTATACTAAAAGAGGAAAAACAAGATCTAAGATCCCTAATTAAAAGTAGAGAGTTGCGCTGCAAAGTTAAGCCACTCGGAAGTATTGAAATTAAAGTTGACTTGATTTACAAGGTGTATTAGATTAGAGATTTTAATTAGTTTTGGCAGAGACAATGTATTTCATGTACGTATATACGATTATTGATGTAGACGGACACAAAGTAGTCATAGTGAACCAAGCACTCCTGTCCCAGTGGTACTTGAGGGAGGTAAGTCCCAATACGGACCCGGGTTCGAGTTTTGGCCACCGGGGATTAATATTTGGGCATCGCCGGCGACACAGATTAGTCCTTTGCGCCTAGGAAGCCTTTGGGGAAACTGTGTATAATTCAAAAAAAAAAAAAGTAGTCATAGTGTATGTTTAAATTTAACATATACGGGCACAATATGTCCTAGTATGTACCAGTACAAGAAATATGAGATTTGATAGCAGATTTTTGTAACACGAAGTCTATCGTTGAAAGTTACGTTAAATCTAACTTTCATGCGCGTGACCCACACGCGCTATCTCATTTTCTCTCCCAAAGTTTTTCTAGGTTTTCTCCAGCCGCCTTCGTCTCCGGAGGCTATCTCCTTCTCCGGCAAGGAGTCGGCGTCGTGAGATAGCCTCTCCACCGCTTCAGATCTTCATGCAGGCCTCGGCTGTTACAAGGAAGCGTTAGGAGTGAGCGAGATCTACAATTCTGGCGACGAAGACCGCTCCTCCGTTCGATGCAGAAGCGGCTGTTGATACCGGATCCGCACCTCGGATCATTTTTAGTGCA
>OVAQ01001122.1:0-20775 GCA_900406345.1 Erysimum cheiri | reverse complement strand
ACTCTAATGTATCAGCAGATCCGATCGGAGCAGTAAAAAAAAACAAACGATATTCAGAAAATTGTTTAATTCATTAGTCGATTCGAAGAAGAAATCACTTCCCAGAATTTTTCTTCGTATTTGTGTTCTTCGCGGAGAGTGAGATCGAGATCTCAATACGAGTACGATGGAGGTTTTGCAAGATGGATCGGAGAGAGATAAAACTCCTCCTCCTTCTTCATCTTCTTCTTCTTCGTCTCCCATTCCTGTCGTCACCAATTTTTGGAAAGGTTTGTTGTTTCAGATTCATGTTTAGCTATCTATTCGTTTTGCTTCGGCTCGATGTGAAGCTGAGGTGGAGCTTGTTTTCTAGTAGGAGACATTCGTGGTTAGGTTTATTTTGGATTTTGTTGAAGTAGTTGAGGATGAATCAAATTAGAGACGTGATGAGATTGTCACTGGATTTTCCGGAGAATGCAATGGTAGATTAGTGTGATCGGATTGAGAAATTTTAGTTGATTGCTTAAAAAGTTATTAACTCATCTTTTAGTTTTTGAGAAAGTACTGACAGCTACTTACATTTCGATTTTCTGGATTTTGTATTTTGTGACATGAAACCAGTTTCAATTCGAGAACTGGTTCAGTGTTTGCTTGCTAATTAATATTGTATGATAAAGGCATTTTCCCAAATGGTTCACCAGTCTTAATATATTCGTTTCAGAATTTGATTTGGAGAATGAGAAGAGTCTGCTTGACGAGCAAGGGCTTAGAATAGCTGAAAATCAAGAAAACAGCCAGAAGAATCGGCGAAAGCTTGCAGAGAGCACACGGGGTACTTTTTGTTTCACCTTTTATATTGATTAACACTTCCAACTTCTTCTCCTAAAGGACCTCAATAGTTCCAGCTAAGCAGGAGTAAGATAATGGTAGATATTAACATATTCTATGGTTTATCTTGGTAACAGACTTCAAGAAAGCTTCGCCTGAGAACAAACTTAGTATGTTTAATTCCCTGCTCAAGGGATATCAAGAAGAAGTAGATAATATAACCAAGAGGGCCAAGTTTGGGGAGAATGCTTTCCTTAATATCTATCAGAAACTCTATGAAGCACCAGATCCATTTCCTGCTCTTGCTTCTATTGCTGTAATTATCCACTTATGTAATGTGTAACATAATAGAAACCTAAAGTCGTCTAGCCTGAGAACTAACTAATTACTATATTCCAGGAGCAAGATCGTAAATTATCTGAAGTGGAATCTGAGAATCGAAAAATGAAAGTTGAACTTGAGGAATATAGGACAGAAGCCACTCATTTGAAAAATCAGCAGGCCACAATAAGAAGACTAGAAGAACGGAACCGCCAGCTTGAGCAGCAGGTCAGCTTGCTTGTAGCCTCTCGTTCTTACTGGTATAGGGACAAAATTAACGAATGTAGCAGTCTGTAAAGCACAGCTTCCTTAAATGCTTTTGAGCCTATTACGGGAGGTCAAATGCAAATATATGCACTGAGCCATAAAGACAAGTTATATAGAGATTCTATTTTGTGATCTTGTAACGGATAACTGTCGAAGATTAACGGTGATATTGTGTTGTTGAATTTGCATTCAGATGGAAGAAAAAATCAAAGAGGTTGTTGAGATCAAGCAACGAAATCTGGCTGAAGAAAACCAGAAAACGATGGAGCTTCTAAAGGATAGGTAAGATATTTTTTCTTATCTGAATGATTTGGGTGTTTAGGGAGTTTTCGAGCCAACACCAACCTTTCCATATTCACCTTTTATACAGGGAGCAAGCTTTGCAAGATCAGTTAAGGCAAGCAAAAGACAGCGTCTCCACTATGCAAAAATTGCATGAGCTAGCACAGAGCCAACTTTTTGAACTCCGTGCTCAATCAGGTTGTGCGTTGAGCCATAATATAGTGGCTCATTTTTTGCTTTCATAATTGGGTGGTTTCCTTGCTTCACTGGACATCCATAAAGTTTTCAGTTTTCATTTCACTTTTTCTTCTTTCTTTCTGCCGTCTTGTTCTTGTCTTGTTAATATACGTCACTTTTATCTAAAACATCAGACGAAGAGACGGCGGCAAAGCAGTCTGAAGTTAGTCTATTGATGGATGAAGTGGAGCGTGCTCAAACCCGACTCCTTACTCTTGAGAGGGAAAAGGTCTTTCACAGAATGCTCTCTGGATGTCATGTTTGAATTTAGGCAATGTCTGAAGATAAACCAGGGTTTTGCGCCCTAATTTTAATTATTGGTTTGTAACAGGGACATCTGCGTTCTCAGCTGCAAACAGCTAATGAAGATACTGATAACAAGAAAAGGTGAGTTGACACTTGTACGACCATATGACAAGGAACATAATTTCAAATATGTCTTATTTAATTTTTTGCTTTGTTTTGATTTTTTGTTGTGCTCTTTCACCGCAGTGATAATGTTGATTCAAATAGTATGCTGGAGAATTCTTTAACTGCAAAAGAGAAGATTATATCAGAGCTTAATATGGAGATCCACAATGTTGAGACAGCTTTAGCAAATGAGCGAGAAAGTCATGTTGCTGAGATAAAGAAATTGAATTCGTTGCTCAATAAAAAGGTGAAATCTGTGCTATGTTTTGTCTTTTATGCTAAGAATTTTTACTTTGTTTTGGAAATCAGTTTCCTATTGCTTTCCATGGTCTAATATAGCCTGACGTCATTTATTGGTATATAACCAGGATACTATCATTGAAGAGATGAAGAAAGAGCTTCAAGAAAGACCATCAGCGAAATTAGTTGATGATCTACGTAAAAAAGTGAAAATTCTGCAGGTATTCATCATTCAAGTGTTTTTTGGTGCTCCCTTCACTCTTAATTGACGTCTTGCCACAGGCCCATAGTTCCATCCCTTGTTCTTTCTGGTAACGATATCATTGTGTATAGTGTAATGCCATTTTTGCATATTAGGCTGTAGGTTACAATTCAATTGAGGCTGAAGACTGGGATGCTGCTACCACTGGTGAAGAGATGAGCAAAATGGAGTCGCTTCTTCTTGATAAAAACCGAAAAATGGAACATGAGGTCACTCAATTAAAGGTACATAACCTCTACAGAATGATACACCACCATCTGTAATTCCATCTCTTCTCTCTTTCCATTTTCAATGACATGAACATCACAAAAGTTAAATGTCATTTGTTGGTTAATTCTGTTTCTTCTCCCAGGTTCAACTTTCTGAGAAAACTTCCTTGCTTGAGAAGGCTGAAGCCAAGGGAGAAGAACTGACAGCTAAGGTTAATGAACAACAAAGACTGATACAAAAGTTGGAGGATGATATTTTGAAGGTACGTAAGAGTGTCTAAAATTAACATTTTAAGGTACCTCTTCTCATTGTGTTTTATATTATCTTCCGAGATTGTGAGGATTTTCTCACTCTGTATGCACAAAATTTTTATTGTAAATATGCTACTGAAGAGGAGAAAACAGATAAAGTCTCTGATTATACTTAAAACCTTTTTTTCTTGCTACACAGGGTTACAGTTCAAAAGAGCGAAAAGGTGCTCTATTTGATGAGTGGGAGTTCTCAGAAGCAGGTGTGGCCGAGCAGTCTGAGGTACTTCTCTAGACCTATGTATATGACTCATGTAATTTCTCATGCAACAGTCTTGAAGTTGAGAAAATTTCCCAAAAAGAAAAGTATCGATTCATTCAGAATTAAGATCTAGATAACCAGTAACATATAGCAGTAAGTTCTCTACTAGATAATTTTAGACGGTCTAACTTGCATGCTTACTCTTCCTTTTTATTTATGGCGTGAATGAAAATATAGCCAGGATTTGTGGTAGATGTATATTTTATCTATATCTAACCATCTCTGAAATTCGATTCCAAAACATCTGAAAGTTTTCATATAAATATAGGGTGTTTCTAAGATATTGTACATATACCTCACAAACCACAACGAATAATATCACTAAACACTGCTTTGTATTCTTTTTGTTTCCTTTTTGATTAGCCTACGGATCAAAAACATGTTCCATCAGATCAAGATCAAAGCTCAATGCTGAAAGTTATATGCAGCCAAAGAGATCGGTTCCGTGCACGATTGCGAGAAACAGAAGAGGTAACAGTAGTACTTATAAAATATCCTCTTTCCTCCATGTTCTCTATCTTTAGTTAAATTCATTTGAACTTTGTTCTCTGGGTTCTCTTAATAATTTTGCAGGAAATAAGGCGATTAAAAGAGAAGATAGGGTTTCTCACAGACGAATTGGAAAAAACCAAAGCTGACAACGTCAAACTCTATGGGAAAATCCGTTATGTCCAAGACTATAACCACGATAAAGTTGTTTCTAGGGGATCAAAAAAGGTATTTTTTTTCTACTTTACATTTCCCTTAAACCTTTTCTGTCTCATGCTCGGGTTTTTTCCATGGTTGATATTTGTTCTCTAATCTCAGTATGTGGAAGATCTTGAAAGTGGATTCAGCTCAGATGTCGAATCAAAATACAAGAAAATTTACGAGGATGACATTAACCCTTTTGCAGCATTCTCAAAAAAGGTAAATTTCGTTTTTTTCTGTCAACACAAGCCTTAGATTCCTTTCTCATTCGACTTCTTAGATATGCGGCAACTATATTGTGTTTGATAGGAAAGAGAGCAACGGATCAAAGATTTGGGAATCAGAGATCGGATTACGCTAAGCAGTGGTCGCTTCCTTCTAGGAAACAAGTAAGCCTCTCGCTCTTAAGTTTAATCATATTCAAAATTGATCACAGAATTATCGGTTATTGAATTCGACGACTGGATGTTTCAGATACGCGAGGACATTTGCTTTCTTCTACACAATAGGATTGCACGTACTTGTCTTCACTTGTCTCTACCGTATGTCTGCTTACAGCTATCTCAGGTAAACCCACCAAATTTTTGTTTTGTTTTATTTTTGTTATAAGTAGTCCATCATATGTTTGATTTTATTTAATTACTTATTTTGTTTTGGTTAGCCATGGAGCAGAAGAGACTCTGATGACAGAAGCAACCACAAATCTCCCTCACGGTCTTTAAGCTCCCACCCTAAACTTTTTGGTTTTTGGTCCTTGTGTTTTCTTTCTTGTCCTTATATTGTTCTCTGGGCAATTTTAAAAACGGTGGGATTATCATACCTTTTGTACAGAGGGATCCAAATCACTGAATACAAATATATAAAGCCACAGTAAAAAAGAATTAGTTTGTGGAAATTTTAATTATCTAAAGACTTAATGTTATATATATCATTTATTAATGACGTGTTGACGGCAAACAACGATTCTTCCCCATTTTTTCCGATGGTGGTCATGTGATGTATTATGCGTACGTATGCGTGTAATATATAAGGGAGGTCTGGAAATTATAAATTTGGGGGTAGCTAGAGAGAGATGGATAGGAGAGGGAAAGAATAGTGTCTGAGAGTGATGGATGTGATGGTAACACCACCACTTGGCGACCAGACTCTTTCGACGGGTCTTCTCCATCCGTCAACTTTGGTCAAACTCCCAACAATTATATGGTCGTTAAGTTTGTAATATTACCTATGTGTCCCTTATTATGTCCTTTCTTAATGTTTCAAGAATAAAAAAAACCACATGCTCTTTTCTTTGGGCAAAAAAATAGGTCCCCGAATCTCTTGTCATCACCCTTTCCATGACAAACAAGTTCATTCCTTCGTGCATATATAAATGAGAACGGAATCATTGCATCGGTCCTACAAAGGTGTGTGTGCGTGTCCATATTTCATTTATCCATACATCAAGACATATATACAAGTCATTTCATAATTTGTTTAAACTCGAAGTAATTCTATGAAACGAGATTCAGGATAGAGGAATCAATCTTGGAATGACTCTAATTTTAAAAGAAGTATCCAATGTAATGCGCATCTTGGAACTTGTAAGTAGAACTTAATGAGTTTGCATGATACTCTTTACAATAAACCAACTAAATTTAACGCATTTAATGTCGCATACTGTCTTGTCTTTAATTATATGGTCATAAGTTTTTGTACTATAAGTTTTCTGCGCAGTAATGCCCAAATTAAATACTTATTAGACAGCCATCCAACTATTTGTTAGTTAGTTAGTCATACTTATACTATTTCTTTATTATAATGTATCTGAATCTGAGATTTTCTATTTTTTTCCAAATGTCGTTTCATGTTTTCATACAATTATTGAAATAGAATTTCACTTTTATTTTGTAATTAAGTTTATCGGTTAAACATAAAAATTGTAGACCATTATTAAGAAAAGGATTATAACATTAAACATTATATACCAGATTCTTTGAGTTGTTATTTTCATACACTTGTTTCTTTGACGAAGACATCGAAAGCTAATGAGTCTTTAGACTCTGGAACATCTTTTTTCGAAAGTACTGGGAAGGTTAACGTGAATACTGGAGATGCAGAACATGAGTGGCCCATTTATATAGTGACTTCACTTACATTTACTGTGAAACTCAACGTCTTCATTCAAATATCCCAACGTATCGAGTGCGCTTCAAAATTTTACTTCTTACATGTCCCCACGGATACTATAATAAGGGATTAAGGGTAACATTGTCATATACATTTATTGAAAACAGTCTTCTTCTCTGTTTCATCATTTATTTTAACAACCTATAAACAAAACACAAGCTATCAAATCCAGTAATTGTCTTAGTATGTGAAAAGAAATAAAGAATATATAGTAAATGATTACAGATTTGAAAAGAATTAACAAACTAACTACGGATGAACAGTTGTTGTCGGAATGGGTAGAAAATTTACTCCACTGTCCTTCTTCAAATAGCCGACAATATTTTTCTTCTTTCTCCTCTCTCTCTCATATTACATGTTTTTTAAGTATATCACATAACTATTGAACTTGCATAAAATAAACTTTTAAATCTTTGATAGTGTATATTAATTAGGGGTAGGGTTTAATGAATACAAATGATATAGACTTTTAAATCTTTGGTTTGGGTTGTTTATAGTAAAATTAGTGTATATTAATTAGGGATAGAGTTTAGTGAATACAAATGATATAGACTTTTAATTCAATTATTTCTAATTTTCAAGAGATATCACACTATTTTGTTTTATAACAGAACATTGATTTTTAAAAAATGTAGATCATCTATAAATCGCGTTACGTTTGAAAATTACATTTTATAGACACATTGACATGTCATTTCCTATATTTTTTGGTCTCCTACTTGTATACCTATTTGTCGAAAGATATTTTCTCTTGCTGTTTTGGTGAGGGTATTACTGTCTTTTCTAGTGCCTCCAAAACGTTATTTTGTAAAGATTTTCTGCAAAAACGTTAGTTTCTTAATATTGATGTTCAATTACGTTAGTTAGCAAATTGACTCAATAAAATATCAACATCCTTTATAACTATCTTATCGCAAAAAAAAACAAAAAATAAATCATACAAAAACTTTTTATCAAACCCAAAACAAAATTCTCTAGCGTTTCCACACACATAAAAAAGAATTTGATGTAACTTTTTTTTTTTAATTTGATGTAACTTTTATTATTACTTTCCTCTAAGTCAGAATTATTGAATACTATACAAAATATAAAGATCAATTTGTTTTTTAAGAGTATGGTAGAATGTTTTCTTCTTTTTTTCTTTTTTTTTTGGACAAAAGTAGAATGTCTTCGTAGTTATTGTTTTTGTAAAATATGTTAGAAATTGACATTTTATATTACCAAAAAAAAGAGAATAATATATGCAAAATTATGTAGAGTGAATTAGGTGAGTGACAAGAATTTGGGGTGAAATTAGTTTTCTAGCAACCAACTAATTTAGAATGTATGCATGTACTATCTCTTATAAACAAAAAACGATAATGAAATTTAGAATTATCGTGTTGTTACAAAACTGTAGTCATTATCTTCAAGGATAATTGCATATTATTATTTGTAGTAATATTTTGGCGTCTTGTACTTTTATCCACGTGACCGCAGTATCTAATGTGAAACTGGTACTGTGAGAATTGAAGTTCGTCCATCCGCGAGGCTACAGTGTTACACGTGTCACCTTAATATTGAATTAAGATCTTGCCGACAACAAATTAGAGTGGAGCCCACGTGCGTAATGAGGACCACGAGGGAACGGTGCTCCTTTACTTTCCTGTCCTTTTTCTCTAATTACGACGCTTAAATTCGTTAATACTCCTACATCAATCACTTCTATGCAATTAACAAACTAATGCTAATAGAATTGTAATAAAGCAGAGGTTCGGAAAAAAAAAAAAGTGTGTTACTAACATTTTTATGTTAAGTAACGAAATTTAATTTTATGAAAATATGATAAATATCCTAAATTTCCTAGCTAGGCTTACAGCTCTTTAGATTTTGCCACATATCTATTTTTTCCAACAATTTATATCATCTAAAACATGTAATACGAATCAATTGTATTGAAAAAGAGCATTTCCACATTTTTAAACGATCGTTTTTTTTGTAAACGAATATCTATAGTTCGCAATGGAAACAAAACTAACAACAATGGTCGATGATCAAAAACTCGTCCTAGCTCGTAGCTTGTAGAAGATATATGGACCACAATATCCACCCTAATGCTCGCTCATAACTTGTTTGGATATTTTTTGGAAAAAAACTCTCATGTGAACAAATTGCTGGTTAAATCAGTACCTCAAATCGCTGTTAAGAAAACCATCAATCAAATCACAGGGCGAGTTGATCCAAATACACAAGGACAAGCCAATCACAAGTGATCACACCAGATTCTGAGCTAGAGTTTAAGCACCATGATCAAAGCTTATTCGTCTTCCTTTTTTTAATTTCGATTCTTGAATTGAACATTCGATTAAAACAATAATAATAGTTATTATATTTGGTCACAAGGCATGCGAAGAATGTTAATATTTGTTTGCCGTATAATATGATTTTAAAAAATGGTAAGAGCTTGGGAAGACAGAAATAGCGTAGGCAGCATTCATATGGCATTGTCCAAAAGGGAGCATAATGAGATTGGGGGGCCACTCTGCATGTGATTCTTATTCTTATAAATTACCTCACTGCTCATCATCCCCAACGCCATTACGTCCATATTTAAATGTTAGTTTTTTTAGATATTATTTTATTAAATTCTCATAACAATACTGGGATTTTCAGAAGAAGAATAATCTATATAATTAAAACACAAATATATTTGGGAATACGATATTCGGTGATGATTTAAATTTCTTAATTTATATATTTTTCGACTGATAAGACTTCACAACTACAAATAAAAGTTGGAATGGGATGGCAGAATAAACTAAATATGTTTTTTATTCCAACGTAAACTGACAAAAGAACATCTATTTTGAAGAATATATAAATCGAATTATGCGTAAAATAATATATTCACATATGTATTCCGTTAAAACATCTCCCAGATAATTATAAATCTCAAACAGAAATGGCATTCTAAGTTTCGGCTACCAATATTCTACCGTCACTTTTTACGTTTACGTCATGTAGCTTTAAATACGATATGGCATTTTCTTGAAGTTGTTAAAAATTTATGAATTTCTTTGTCAATAATCTACATATGCCACCGCAAGGGAGAGTATATGGTGATCCGTATCAAGTTACAAGTAAGTAACCATCTTATAACGAAAAAGTGGATATTCATAGAAAATGAATACGAATACGGTAAGAAAAGGACCTAGATGACGAAAATAGCTACGGGCCAACTAACCCGCCCGTGACTTTTATATGCACATGATTTACTCGGTAGTCGTTACAATGACTAAGGTAAGTAAACCCTAAAAAAGTCCACCCTCGTCATTCGTTCCAAGACGTGGCTCCATGCATGCATGTTTGCTTACGCACATAATGACATCTTTGGTAATTGTTAGTGATTTTTCAGCAAATTAGGCAAATTGTGAAAACCTTAGGAAAAAAAAATCTTTGGGTCGAAAACTTTACTGTATATTTTATATTAAATTGTCAATATGTATACAAATTGATAGATAAGTACTGCTACGATGCCTTTCTATTTTAATCAGCAATTCAGTGATTAGAATGACAATCCAATTTGCTATAGCTTACAGTAAATCTATACAGTATATCTTTAAAGGCGAGTGTGAAAAGGACAAATTTTTCTACCATAGCTTAACTTTCACATTGATTGATTTTTCCATACAGTTGGAAGATTCTGACTATAATTTAAAATATTGAAGAACAGGGGCCTCAACAAAAGTTTCTTTGAAGACATTTCTTTAGTTACAAATTGGCCCTTCTTTGATACAACTTAATACTACTTTTCTGACTTCTTCTCACAACGACACAAAACACTGCTACTGAGACAACAACACTCTTAAATTTATACTTAATCCTATTATTAACCGATAAAAAGTCGATAATAACTTACGATTAATTTTTAAAAATATAGAAAAAAAGAGGAAAAATTCACACTTAAAGATTTGTTTATCTTCTTGTTACCGTAGTTCCATAAAAGTTTTACTGATATAGCTGTAAAACTATTGATTCGTCTACTTTTTTTTTTAGCATTTATTCGCTGACAATCCAATAACCTTATTAGCTAGATCGTAAGTGATACGTGTCCCTTGCTGCTGTACATTTCCGATGATCGACAACGACGACGACGTCGGAGCAAAAGCGAAGCAGAACGTTCCGTTATCATCAACAGGGATCAGATAATTCTTCGCCGGCAAATCGAGCGACTTTCCTTCGGTGAAATGAAACGCAACGGTCGGGACTTTCACGGTTGACAGAGACGAGAAATCATAGCAAGTGTCGAAGAGAGAGATGCTCGAAGTTCCCCTCTTGAGATTCGCCGTGAGTTTAACGAACGCGTCACGCAGAGAGTTATAAGCCTGAGTCTGAAGACGAGTCACGGCGGTTCCACAATCCAAGATCACTCCACCACTTCCCGAAGCATCGACTTCGAAGATTGTGTCAGGGATCAAGACTTTTTGACCACCGACGCTGAATCCGCTGAGTCCGACGTAGTAGAAAGTGTCGATCTTTTGGTTACGGAGAAGCGGCGCCGTCGCGTCTCCGCTACTGAGCTGGACCGAGTTGAAATCGAGGCTCGACGATTTTCCCGAGTCACGGTCAACGAGACAATACGAAAACGAAGTCGCTTTCATCTGATTGGTTATCGATAAAACTCCACCTCCTAAACCGAGTAAACCGGCTGCTCCGGTAAAGAGACCTTCGTTATCGTGACCACATCCTAAAGCGACGTTGTTTATTTTACCTGACTCACCAAACGTCACCGTATCGGTAGCGAATTCTCCGACGGTGAAAGATCCGTCGCCGTAACTAACTTGGTAGAGACACTTGTTTGAACGACAAGCGGAGGTTTCGAGAAGAGAGCAGTGTGAAGTAGAGCAAGTGAGTGATTTGTAAGTTGAAGACGAAGTCGGGTCAAAAACCGGGTCGGATTGTTGGTAACACTCGGAGCAAGGTAGACACTGGATCCAATTCACGTCACTTCCGGTGTCGAGCACTAAGTACATGTCTTTCGCCGGAGTTCCGACTCCGATTCTTGAGAAATACTCGCCACTTCCTTGGCTAGCTCCGGAGACGACAGGTGTCGTTAGATCCTCGGGTTGGTATCGGGTATCTTCTTTGTCAACGGGTTTGAGATCGGATCTATCGATTCCTTCGACGGCGAATCGGACTTTAGCGACGATTCCGGCGACTCGAGATGAGTCACGCTCGAGTCGACTCAGTACTAGGCTTTTGTAGTCTTTGTGCTGTGACGCGACGAAGATGTCTCGAGAGTGAAGCTCGAGAGATAGTAGTGAAGATGAATTCAAGAAAACCGGGTCGGATTCGGATTTGGATTCGGGTCTGGTGGTGGCGAGTGAGGAACGAGTCGGGTCGAGTGAGAGGATAGTTTGTGTTTGCTGGAGAGATGAAGCGACGTCGAGCACGGTCGTTTTAGGTGAAGTAATTAGAGATCGAGATGAAGCATCAATCGTGGCGAGGAAAAGAGAGAGAGTGACGGAGAGGAGAGAGAGAAATCGCGCGAAAGCCATTTTTTCCGGCGAAGGTGATACGAGTTTAATGGAAGAGAAAAAGAGTAAGAAATGTTTTTATTTATAGAGGAAAAATAAATGTTGCGGAGAGAGTCACGCCAGAATTGCTGTGGTTATAAAAGCCACATCAATTTATTTATCATCCTGTCAAATATTTGGATTCACATCATATCATCTGTATCAAACTTTATAGTTGGATATCTTATTTTATACACACAAAAAAAAAAAAAAAAAAAAAAAAATCTTAATCCAGTGTTATCATATGATCCGAACATAGCATAAAATTTATACCGAATAAAATACTAATGCAATTTTGTAGAATTCAACACAAAATTTACAGCATAGTGTACTGTACGGACCTGAGTAAGTTAGTAGTAGTTGGTAGGGATTGACCTGCTAAAATTCTTAAGACAAACAATTATCCAATATTGACATCCTAGATACGCGTGAGTCGTGGCTAAGTACGTGTGTTTAGTTTATTGCAAAGAACTTCGACGACCAAATACTCTTTAACTTATTAAACCAATCAGTTTTAATATTTTACATAGATCAAAGCTAAATCTTATCCATAGCAAAGTAAAAAATGTATCTTCTTACCATCGTTAAACCCTCACGTATGCGATACTAATCCCGAATATTTTTTTTATTTTCCAATCTTAGTAGTATTATATTAGCTGAATGTTAGTATTTGGGTACAGAAGTAGAAAAAGGAGTGAATATAGATAGGTTCAAAGGGTAATTAATGAGAGAGATTTGGGTTTATTTCGCTTTCCCTGAATTAATGGTAACGCACCCTTTTGGCCTTGGTTGTTGCGTATCATTTATTTCTCCTTTGTTTTCTAATCTAGTATAGTATCATATCCATTTTCTATACCTACTTTACTTTTTCCCTAAATAAGATTATGCATGGACCTAATGGTTTATATCGCATACTTGTATGGTTTATCCATATGCTTCATTAATTTTGTTTCACGATTTCGTTAGTATATTTTTTTATAATAAAGTTAAAAGAACATTATAATGTAGACGCAATAATAGAGTTTTTATTTGTCAAAGGCAAGATTGCCATAAAAGGAGGAACGAACAGACATTATTATTTGAGTGATTGTACCACTATACTAGGCATGCTAGGACAAATTAGTATCGATGTCAACGTTATAAAAGTAGAAGACACTGTAAAAAAAGAAAAAAATCAAATGAGAAAGGCAAAGTAAATGAAAAATATCAGTCTCACATGTCTTAGTGAGCCTAGCCTAATTTCTATATTCTTAGCAGGTTATATATTTTAAATAACAAAGGACATGAAAATTAAAAAAAAAATGCTTCATATTGGGCCACGGCCCACGAAGGGTGAGATAAATGGTACTGTATTTATTTGTCTGCTTAGAAGGAATTTGGAAGAAAAAAATAAATTAGATATTTTATCCATCTGGCGCCAAGCGGTGTGTGGTTTTCGATTTGTTTCAAAATTTCTGAATCTTCGTCTGATCGTCTCAAAATCTCCACAAATTTCGAATGCGTTGTCTGACTTGTGTCGGTTGTTCTTGGTCACGGCCAAGCGGAGCTTACCGGATCTCCGTCGATTGTCACCGTTCGTCTGGATTCCATCGATGTCCTTTATCGTCTCCGTCTCTCCGTATCTCTTGCGATGCGACCTTCGTCGTGTCTTGCTCCTCCACATCTGGACCGTCCGATTCGCATCTCAAACCATCATCAAATCGATCTTACAGCCGTCGATGGCATAACCCCCTTCCCCGGCGTCGACATCCCGATCAAATGCCCACTTCACGTATTGCTCGTGATTGGATCGATTCAGATACGCCTCCAGTCTCCTCCGAAGGTAGTAGATAATGAATGGTCTTATTAAATTATTATGTTCTTTTAACTCATGAAATGTTATACTCCAAAAGGTTTATGAATAGAGGTTTTAGTTTAGTAAACTTAACGTCGTTTGAGATATTATTTAGTTAGGCTTGAGCTTATATATTGTTCGTCGATGAAGCATGTGATATTGCGGATGCTTTGTGTTCTTACAAGTGTCTCTATATGTAATATTAGCTTCAGAGAGATTCACTGTAGTGTCATACAACATACTCGGAGATAGAAATTCATCATATCACAGTGATTTGTACTCCAATGTGTCTTTTCCTTACCTGAAGTGGGGCTACCGCAAAAGGTTGATATGCGAGGAACTGATTCGTCTCAAACCAGACATAATCTGTATGCAGGTAATGGACTTTCCTCACAGGTTGAGTGTTAAGTTCGTCGGTAAAGAGAGTTATATTCTGATTTTGTTTGCGGATCTTTGTAGGAAGTAGACAAGTATTTTGATCTATTCAGCATGATGGAGAAAGCTGGATATGCTGGCTCATACAAGGTTGCTGTATTTTCTTCTTTGATGAAGTTTCTCTGTGGTTATAAAATGAATGGCATCACTATATAAAACATTCGTTGGTTGGTTTCATTTACCTTTTCGTCTGAAGCCTCAGCAAATTTCTATAGAAGGACTACAAATATAAGCTTTGCAATGGCAGCGGCGAACTGGAGATAACATCGATGGGTGCGCAATGTTTTGGAAGGCGGACAGGTAGCATAGATTGCCTGACTCAATCTGTATTAGTGTGACGAAAAACTACAAACAACATTGTTTTAAGATATATATGTTTTATTGACAAGGTTTCGAGTTTTGGAGAGGGAAAACATTGAGTTTAGCCAGTTTGGGATGCACGATAATGTTGCACAACTTTCTGTTCTCGAGGTTGCAATTCTTTTGAATGTTTTACGAACTTTTTTCATGTATAAGCTTAAGTGATTTCCTTGACTGATCCATTTGTTTTTGTTTTTTGGGTGTACTGTCAGCTGCGGAAGTCTAATAAGTCAAGAAAGCTACTGCTGGGTAACATTCACGTGCTTTATAATCCAAGTAAAGGAGATGTGAAACTGGGTCAGGTAACTCTCGACATTTCAATTGGTACATGAGCAATTGACAGTAATGAAAGTTTACAAAATGTTGATAGGCCCTCTGGCTTTAAGGCTTCATCAGTTCTAATATCTGATTCATGTTTTTTCCTGTTTCTGTATCGTGGGTTTTGTTAAACTACTGAAAACGTACTGAATCTCAGTCAATAGATATTCACTGGCATGTGTCCATATGTCTAAGTTATTAATATTTGTCCAAATGCATGAAAACGTACTGAATTCATAGCTTTATGTATTTTTACCTGAGTTCCTGATTTGTTCATATGGCTTATTCTTGACTGATAGATTCGTTCATTTTGCTCGAAAGCTCACTTGCTCTCTCAGAAATGGGGTGACATTCCCATTGTTCTATGCGGGGATTTCAATAGCACTCCCCAGGTACATATCTTTTCAAATACACCCATCAACTTTGGTATTATGAATTTGTTTATCTCATTATTTGATTTTTATGTAATCCCGTACGTGCAGAGTCCATTGTACAACTTTTTGGCATCCTCTGAGGTATGACCATTTACTGTCTTGATTCAGTCAAACTACACATTTGTTCGCTTGTGGTTTCGTTAAATTGGATTATCTTTCTATCTTACAGCTGAATGTCATGGAACATGACATAAGAGAGCTGTCTGGCCAGAAAAATTGTCATCCAACCCAAGTTCTTGAGACCGGAAGCAAATCTAGTAATGCAATAACTTCTATAAGCAGGTAAGATTATTATAAAAGATTTGTTCAAGTCTGCAGTTAAGGGTTGTCTAGTGACTGCCTGGTTGAGGTTTGTCTCATAAGCGTGATTATTAAAAGTTAAAAACCGTTTTCGATATTCATTGGTTTCAGATGCGTAAGTAACTCTTGGACGAACGAAGAGATCCGTGTCGCCACTGGGCAAGAGAACTCGTACTGGGCTGTGCATCCGCTCAAACTCCATAGCTCATACGCCTCAGTTAAGGTGACAAACACAAAGCTTTACTGTCCCTATATATGACAAGAACTAGTAAAATAAACAATCTTTAAATATGATTATGTTTTAATGGTGCACGACAGGGCTCATCAAATACCAGGGACGCTGTTGGTGAACCTCTAGCAACCTCATATCACTCGAAATTTCTCGGAACGGTTGATTATCTCTGGTAAAACATTTTAGTTAGAACCAAAAAATTGAATTCACAAACTTAACAGTTGGCTGATGAACTAACTAATTGGAAACATACATGTGGTCTGGTTTAGGTACTCTGATGGTCTTGTACCTGCAAGAGTTCTTGATACACTTCCCATTGACGTTCTCTGCAAAACCAGAGGCCTACCTTGTCAAGTATGTTATATCAAAACAGTTTTAAGTTTGGTGACGACACTTCTATGCTTAGTGTTTTGAGCCTTCTTCATATTTGGTTTTGCAGGAACTGGGAAGCGATCACTTAGCACTTGTTTCCGAATTTTTCTTTGAACCGAACGGTTGAAGGCATCTGAAACCAGCCTATTTTTGCTTACGGTTACATGTTTGTCTCCCATGATTTATAAGTGTAAGCGTACCGAAATTACCGGATTTTGGTACGAAAGTAAACCGACTTCTCCGTTATAAACTTATACTAATTGAAACTTGAGATAATCAGGAATCTTATGTCAACTTTTCTATTAATCAGGCAAGTGCGATATCAAACCGATAACAAGAATCAAACCGATTTTCACCCATCCATTTTTTATTTCATTTTTTAATTAGTTTTTCTGGTTATGAACCGAACTGGACATAAGCTCGATTTGAAGTGTACCAAAAAAATCACATAAGAAAAAAGGAATTGAACCAATCGGTACGGTTTGGGTTTGGTAAATGAAAACGAGATCTCTAATTGCTTCGAGATTAGTGTAAAATTGGAATCGAAGAAAGCGAGGAAATGGCGTTGAGCTCGCTGACATGGGGTTACGCACGGATCATAGCTGGAACACTTCTCGGCGGGACTCTCGGATTCTACGTAATGCATCGCATCGAAGTTAGCTACAAGGTCAGTTTCTTCTTCTGCTTCTTCTCTCTGTCTTCTTACTCTGATAAAGCTTGTGCTCGACCTTAGACTATTGGGTTTTACGCAGATGAGGATGGAGAAAGCCTTAGAGCAATACGAGAAGGATATGAATAGGAGACAAGAAGAAGAGAATCTCGGTCAGATCAATGAAGATTCCGTTTAGCTTTATTTGATTTGTGTGGGAGCAATGCCTTCAAAGTGTTCGATGAAATGCCTAACAGAGATGTTTTATGCTGTTTTTTCACCTTTTTTACCCTTTTTCTCTCCTATATTTTCCGGTTTGGTTCGGTTCTGGCGTTGTGAAATGGTTATAAGTTGACTTTGGTTAAAAACTAAATTCCATGATGGACTAGAGAAGCGGCGATATTGATAATGCAAAGGTTTTTTTACTTTTCTTAAAGAATAAAGTAAATTTTAAACTGTCTATCACATTATTTTCGTCCAATCATTTTTAAATTACTTCAAAATGTGTTTCCAATCAAAACCAATCATTTTTAAATATAATAATTTGACGCTTGGGTCTTTATAAAGCGTGTGATGTGTTCGACTGTTCGTGCTCAATGAAAGAGACAAAGAGTCTTCCTATAGTACGTCTACGTAGGGTAAACCCAATATCTGAATTTTCACCGTAAACTCCACAAAGAAGACATATGTACAGAACAAACATTAAATATTTTATCGAAACAGAAAACAAAACATTTATCATCGACAGGGAAAGAGACAGGAGTTACGTAGTTTTTTGTGGGAGCAAACTTCAATTGCACAAAAAGTAAGCATTACAAATACTATGCCCCTCTGTTCACACTCTTGATCGGGACTTGTCCATTTATTCTACTTTAATTACTTTTATTAATTAAGTTCCCTTCCATTCATCCCTCTCAAGAATTAAATCATTGATATGTAAAATCTCGACTTTTGTAGTTTAAAAGTTAGAAGAAAGGAAACCTGTAGGGGCCTAGGGCTGATGAACCAGTGAATACATAAAAAAGGTTTCATAACTTCCGACCCATATTATATATATATATACATAAAAATAAAAATAAAAATAAAAATGCGAGGTTGCGGGGTTTGTATAATAAAGTCACTAGGTTGGCAATAATAGGTTGGCAAGAACAAACAAAATAAATAATTAATAAAAGATAGTGAAGTGTGACATTTGTCCCTACATATTGTATAACTATTTCATGGAGTGTGATTATATAAATAAATAGATACAAAGAAAGTCCGAAAACCAAAATTACATTCTACGTACGGGGTGTATTGGAGTAATGATTTTGGAAGAGTTTAACTTTTTTTACAAATCACCAGTTATTCAACTAATGATTTCTAAATCTATTTCCAAATTTTATGTTATTGAAAATGGAATTTATATAAAATCATTTAAAATCCATTGTTATTCAATCAATCATTTGTAAAACTCACATCAAATTCACTGTTATTCAAAAAATAACAAACTTTTTGAAAAGGGATTTTGAGAAAGATTTTAGAAGATTTCAGATACATTTTTAGTTGAAAACATAGGCAACAAAAATACCACTTCTAGAGCTGTGATTTGGTGAGATTTAAAAAAAAAAAAAAAAAAAAAAAATTAATAAAATAAAATTTATACAAAAATTGCAGAAAAAATCCTCCCTCTTAGCCGATAGAATCTACAGCTCTCTGAGAATCCGAGATAATGTCGATGAGATTCTTGGAGAACAACATGGAGCTGGATAGTGTCACCGTGAACAACGTTATGCAAGTATACGCTACTGTATCTGATGTGGTGAGAATGGACAAGTTTCTAGCAGATTGGAAAGCGATTACAACGCTTGAGTGGCTCACAACACTTGACATGGAAAAGGCTTATAATAATGGTTCAAAGGGAAAGGCGAGAGAGATGCTTCTTAGAACAGAGGAATTGAGGGATCCAAAGTCCTATGAGGGACTCATGAGGCTATATGGTGAAGCAGGAGAGAGAGAAGATGGTTCCCGTATATGGAACTTGTAGAAGAACACAAAAGAGAAGGACAATGAAGGATTTTGACTTTTGAGCTACGATTGGTTCTCTCTTGAAGCTTGATGACATCAACGGGGATATTCTACAATGAGTGGGAGTGCTCGGGTCTTGAGTTCGATGTCCGAATCCCAACTATGTTGATATCTGGTTATTGCACAAAGGGAATGGTGAAGAAAAACTATTGTACAAGACTATGAAGAAAAGAAGATTTCTTAGAACGATTAATCCATTGGTTGAGGAATGGGTGAAAAATAGAAATCAAGTGAAGTCACACCCAATACTCCAAAATCACAAGAGCTCTTTATTATTATCTTATGAAATCACTAGAGAATTTTGTTTTTGTAATTATAGAAAATCCTAGAAATCACATGGAATTCCTAGAAATCATCTTAAATCCTACTCAAATCCCTCCAAATCTAAATTCCACTAAATCATACAAAATATTTAGTCCAATACACCCCCTAAAAGATTAAGGTTGTATGGAGATTGGAGTGTTGTCAAAGAAAAAAAAAGGCTGTAATGAGTGCAACAGACAACAGGCAAGGGATGTCTTGTCTCCGTGAACTTCACGTGCATGGTGCATCCCCTCCTCATTGCCCTCTCGTGTATCTTAGAAGATGGTAATTAAGTTTGATTGCTTTCTTAATTATAATGGAAAAGATGTGATTCGACCTTTCACTTCCTATGTTTGAAAATATATAAATTCTTCCATATGATTTTCCACTTTTTATGGCAAATGATACCACTAAAATTGATTCTCTTAATTATTTTCTTGCTATGTAAGATAGTTGAATCTTAGTTTTGTTTGTTTTTAGTTTACAAACTTTATTATTCTTCAAAGTTCAAACGTAATAATTCTTAACATAAAAAGGTAATAAAAACTAGAAAAAAATCTTATATTGACTAGTGAAACTTCTCCTACATTTTGTGACAATTTAAAATAATAATAGGTAGATTAATAAAAAGTCAGAAAATCGTACTTCTTACTTTTTTTTTGAAAATATACTTTTTATTATATTCTCCTATTTATTTTGAAGTTTGTGAGGCTATATTTATTAATTTCTTCACTTATCTGTCTTATCTGAAACTTCTAAATTTTTATTATTATTTTTGATGAAAATTCTGGACTCCATTAACACACGTCTATAAAGTAGAATCATCAAAATATTAATCAACAAATAAAAAATTGGAATCATCAAACCTTTCACATACATTAAAAAGAAAGAAAAAGAAAATGATAGTATATTAACTTCAAGAAAAAGAAAATGATAGTACATTAACTTCGTCACAATGTAATTTATATAAAAAATATGTATTTCAAATCGCTATAGAAAAAAGAAAAAATTTATCTAGATTTCAGAAATAGCTCGATTCTCACTCTAATCAAAATAAAAAAGAAAACGCAATAAAAGTTTTTTGTTACAGGAGAAAATAAATTAGAAGAAGCAAAACTTGCACCGCCAAAATAGTAAGAAACAAGATTAGAATCAATTGCTTGAACTCATACTTTTACTTGAAAGAGAAATATTGGCGTTGGATTTTCATTTTCGCAAAACGACACTGATATAAATTTGCAGGGAACTTCTTTTTAGCCAAAAGCCAAACACCGAACAAATTTAGTGAAAAGAAAGTAGACGCTACTACAAATAACATAAAATAAACTCTGTTATTCTTTGTTGACAGAAAAAACTACGCTACTCTTCCACGATATATATAGGGAGATTTTCAAAAATACCCTTTAAATCATGCCCTTTATCAAAAATACCCTTTTCTTTTGTCCCTTTT
>OVAQ01001121.1:0-20777 GCA_900406345.1 Erysimum cheiri | reverse complement strand
CAATATATGGTTATTAGTTAAGTGTTTTTAAATGATTTTTTCTTAAAATTAACTCATAACTAACTTTTTGATATAAAAAATGTTATGTTATGTTTTTAAACTATTTTATTTTATCATCGTCTATAAAAATACTTCATGAAACTAGACAAACTTTTTTTTTATAAAATTTCAAATGAATATACTTCATTTTCATTTCGATAGTCATATAGACGATTTAAATAAAAAAATTGATATGATTAAACATAAATTCTATGTATATCATTTACATAAATTCATTTATTGTCTTTGAAATATCATTCATTTTTTCTTAAATACTTCTATAAATTAAGAAATATTATTTTATCCTATAAATTAATAAATATCACTATAAATTAATAAAATGTTGTGGTCCCAATATTATTAATTTATAGAGGTTTTACTGTATTTCCTCATTTACAATATTTTTTTATCAAACTCAAATCGATTTAGTGATTTTAAAATGTTTCATTTTTGTTTGAACTTCCATCAACGTTCATTTTGTTTTTCACTAACATGAAAAAATTCATGAACTCAAAACTGAGCTTTTTATTTTTTTTTTGTATTTAATAAAATTATTGAGGTTTTTTTTGTTCTACAAAGATTTTATCACTCAAAATCAAAATACCATAAACCCTAAACCGACCAAACACTCTCTCTTCAATGGAAGCTCTGAGTCACATCGGCGTTGGCCTCTTCCCATTTCAATTATGCCGACTTCCACCGTCAACTACAAAGCTCCGACGTAGCCACAACACCTCCACTACTATCTGTTCCGCTAGCAAATGGGCCGATCGTCTTCTCTCCGACTTCAATTTCACCTCCGATTCTTCCTCCTCCTCCGTCGCTACCGCCACCGCCACTCTAATCTCTCCGCCGCCATCAATTGATCGTCCCGAACGCCACATTCCCATTCCCATTGATTTCTACCAAGTATTAGGAGCTCAAACTCACTTCTTAACTGATGGAATCAGAAGATCATTCGAAGCTAGGGTTTCGAAACCGCCTCAATTCGGATTCAGTGATGAAGCTTTAATCAGTAGAAGACAGATTCTTCAAGCTGCTTGTGAAACTCTTTCGAATCCTCGGTCTCGAAGAGAGTATAATGAAGGTCTTGTTGATGATGAAGAAGGTACAGTTATCACTGAGGTTCCTTGGGAAAAGGTAAAATTCAATTCATTTTTGAAGTAATCTTTGTTCATCCGATTCCGAGAAACAAGGAAAGAACTTTATTATGTTCTTTGTGGATGAAGGTTCCTGGTGCTCTCTGTGTATTGCAAGAAGCTGGTGAGACTGAGATTGTTCTTCGAGTAGGAGAAGCTTTGCTTAAGGAGAGGTTGCCTAAGTCGTTTAAGCAAGATGTTGTTTTAGTTATGGCGCTTGCGTTTGTCGATATCTCGAGAGATGCTATGGCATTGGATCCACCTGATTTTATTACTGGTTATGAGTTTGTTGAGGAAGCTTTGAAGCTTTTGCAGGTAGTTTGACTTGTTTTTGGATAGTTTGATGAATTTTGTACGCGTTGGCTTTAGAAGAACTCTCTTGAAATGATACTTTGTTCTTGAATTTTGTGTAGGAGGAAGGAGCTAGTAGTCTTGCGCCAGATTTACGTGCACAAATTGATGAGACTTTAGAAGAGATCACTCCGCGTTATGTCTTGGAGCTTCTTGGCTTACCGCTTGGTGATGAGTATGCAGCGAAAAGACTAAATGGTTTAAGTGGTGTACGCAATATTTTGTGGTCTGTTGGAGGGGGTGGAGCATCAGCTCTTGTTGGGGGTTTAACACGTGAAAAGTTTATGAATGAGGCGTTTTTACGAATGACAGCTGCTGAGCAGGTTTACAATTTAGATACTTTTCTTATTTCTTTATCATGATTTAACTTGGGTTTCTGATTCTGATATATGTCCTTTGTGTGGTAGGTTGATCTTTTTGTAGCTACCCCGAGCAATATTCCAGCAGAGTCATTTGAAGTTTACGAAGTTGCACTTGCGCTAGTGGCTCAAGCTTTTATTGGTAAAAAGCCCCACCTTTTACAGGATGCTGATAAGCAATTCCAGCAACTTCAGCAGGCTAAGGTAATGGCTATGGAGATTCCTGCGATGTTGTATGATACACGGAATAATTGGGAGATAGACTTTGGTCTGGAAAGAGGACTTTGTGCACTGCTTATAGGCAAAGTTGATGAATGCCGCACTTGGTTGGGCTTAGTCAGTGAGGATTCACAATATAGGAATCCAGCTATTGTTGAGTTTGTCTTGGAAAACTCAAATAGTGACGATGACCTTCCTGGACTCTGCAAATTATTGGAAACCTGGTTGGCAGGGGTTGTTTTTCCTAGATTCAGAGACACCAAAGATAAAAATTTTAAACTCGGGGACTACTATGATGATCCCATGGTTTTGAGTTACTTGGAAAGAGTGGAGGTAGTTCAGGGTTCTCCTTTAGCTGCAGCAGCTGCTATGGCAAGGATTGGAGCCGAGCATGTGAAGGCTAGTGCTATGCAGGCACTGCAGAAAGTATTTCCTTCTCGCTATGCAGATAGAAACTCAGCTGAACCCAAGGATGTGCAAGAGACGGGATTTACTGTAGATCCTATTGGTAACAATGTAGGCCATGATGGTGAGACTGCTGTCTTTATTGCAGAAGCTGAAAGACCCTCTGAGAACTTTGAAACTAATGATTATGCAATTGGAGCTGGGGTCGCAAAGAGTAGCGCTGATGCAATTACTGTTGAAAAGTCCATTGCGGATACGTTAAAGGAGGCAAGTGTGAAGATCCTAGCTGCTGGTGTGGCTATTGGAATGATTGCGCTGTTCAGCCAGAAGTATATGCCTCTTAAAAGCAGCTCGTCTTTTCCACGCAAGGATATGGCCTCTTCTATGGAATCTGACATAGATACCATAGGTATGATTAAATGATGCCAATTTACATATAAGTTCATTGCTCAAAATAAGCATGCTTGTGAGCTTAGAACATAGTTTGCTAGATGTCTGACAATTTCCCAGTAGTGTTGTTCAAAAGTATTCCAATTCTTTAACAGGAAACGAAGTTGTTCATTTACTTGATTAACGTCTCAAAAGTTATCTCGAGGATTTGGAAGCGAGGTTAACAATGTACATAGCTTCTTGAATTTTTTTTTATCAAACTGTAGACAGGGAGTCGAAGCTGTAGTGCACTGTATTTGACATTTCTGTTTAGGATAATATACGATTAGGAATTTTCCTACTGTGCTATGTCCAACTTTTCTTTCCTTGGATTTTTTTCCTTTAATTTAGGGTCAGTGAAAGCTGAGGATTCAGAAGCACTTCCGAGAATGGATGCTAGGACTGCAGAGAGTATAGTATCCAAGTGGCAGAAGATCAAGTCTCAGGCCTTTGGGAATGATCACCGCATAGAAATGTTACCAGAGGTAAGGGAATAAATCCACAATTCAATCAAATGTGTGAAAGCTACCTGACAGTAGCGATTGGAACGATGTCTGGTGCCTTTCATGATTCTGGTTATTTGTAGGTTTTGGATGGGCGAATGCTGAAGATTTGGACTGACAGAGCAGCTGAAACTGCGCAGCTTGGGTTGGTTTATGAGTATACACTGTTGAAACTATCTGTTGACAGTGTGACAGTCTCAGCAGATGGAACCCGTGCTCTGGTGGAAGCAACTCTAGAGGAGTCTGCTTGTCTATCTGATTTGGTTCATCCAGAAAACAATGCTACAGATGTCCGAACCTACACAACAAGATACGAAGTCTTCTGGTCTAAGTCAGGGTGGAAAATCACCGAAGGCTCTGTTCTTGCATCATAATATGTAGCATGCCTGAGCTTGTGATATCCTCTTTGTTTTGTAAATTCTCCCTCTAAGTTAGTGTTTATAAATGAACACAAAATTATAAACGTTCTTGGCACAACCTCATCCTTATCTATACTATAACATAAGTGCTACAATTTAGGATTCTTTCGCAATCAGGTATAAATTATGTCCACACCTTCACTTATCTTAACATGCAAGCCTTTCACAACTTAACGATCAGTTTGGAGACTTTGGAGACTTCTGTCTTGATTATGATTTATAAATGAACTCTGGTTATATCATCTGGTCAAGCGTAGACCAGAGAATGATTTGGTAAATCTCCAGCCAGATGATTTCACGTTCTCGGTTCTAGGTAACAAGCTGAGGCCAAACATTTCCTTTGGCATTCGACTTGGCTCAACAAATCCAAGCAGCTTAGCCACAAGAGAAGCACTCTCTTTTATGTGTTCCATGTCTTGGGTGTTGATCCACAACTTGTGCGCCACCTGCAGGCTTCTCTGCTTTGAGTTCACCTCCACACCCCAGTTTTGGTAAAGTTCTATTCTCTGGTTCCATGGAAACTTCTTTGGTATTTGTTTGGAAAGCCACTCCTTCTCGCGTGTGAGTGCCTTCTCTGTTTGTATCCTGATTAGACACCAAAGGAACTGGTTAGCATAATTCTTATTGGTATATGACTGATATTGATGAGACTAAGTGTTCCAGAAAAAAACCTTGATGCTTCCATGTCATTAGATATCGTCTGCTTCAAAAAAGATAGCCTTCTGAGCTCGACTTCCATATAAACATAGTCGGAAGGATCACCTTTGAAGAGCAAGAAGAAGTAGGTTCTGTGAGCCAGTGGTACATTGCATACTGACCAGAGCTCAATTATTTGCCTTTGCTGTCTCTCAAAGTCTGAAGAACTGCTTGAATATTGTCCATTAGCAGCTACCTGTAGTTTCTCCAAGGAAGGCTCTGTAGAATCTGTTTCCTTAGGTTTTGCTTCTTGTACCTGCAATTGGTGATCATCCAAATTGTTGAGAAAGGACGCAATTTTTTGTCTCCCAAAGAAAATAAAGTATTTGGCTTACCGTATCATTGCCCTGCTCTCTCTCTGATTGATTACTGGTGGCATCTGTGGTTTCTTCATTTATATCCTGAGGACTTGGCAATGCGTTCGTGTTACCTCTAACGATATTTGCAGGGCTTTCTGGTCTGATCTCCATTGTTTCGGTGGGGGCATATGAAGTCCCATAATCTAGCTTTGGTGTCGAGTCAAGTGAGTGCTGCCTTGCCATTTCGTTAAGCCCTGCTACAAATTCATGGAAGCTATTGCCCGTCTCAGGATCATAGTCTTTCAGGCTACGCGCATTAGTGGAGGTAGAACTCCCTGAATCAAAGGAAATGCTCGAAGTGTTGGAAGTCTTGTTTATTGGTCTTGCAGGAGACTCTTTTAACTCCATAATCCTCCAGGCAGGTGACATATTGTTATTAACTTCTGTATTCTCAAACCAATAAGGAGATCTACCACTCAAGAGATTCTCTCTGCAACTTCGGCTTCTTTTGGTAGTAAAACATTCTGGACTAAAGAATTCTGGACTCTTATGATCTCTTCTGAAGGAAGGTGACTGTTGTTGTTCTGCTGTGTGCATGCTCATAAGGTATTCAATTTTCTTCTGCATCTCCTTAACTTTTTCTTTCAAAGCCATGTAAGTGGTGTTGTCATTATCATCTGTCCCAATATTTTTGCAGACCGATGATTCGTTATAATCTCTATCACCGTCTTCGTGCAGTTTGCTCTCCCACTTATCTCCAGATGCCGCATCCTCATCTAACTTAGCATCATTGGGTGTTAAATCCACTTCCACCGTCTCTTCTGATTGCTTCTTCGCATCGTTGGGTGTTAACTCCACTTCGACTGTCTCCTCTGTTTGCTTCTTCATNAGATGCCGCATCCTCATCTAACTTAGCATCATTGGGTGTTAACTCCACTTCGACCGTCTCTTCTGATTGCTTCTTCTTCGCATCATTGGGTGTTAACTCCACTTCGACTGTCTCCTCTGTTTGCTTCTTCACAGGGAGTGAATTCAATTCAATGTCTTCCTTTGATTGCTGTTCTAATTGAGCATTTTCTTCTTTATTTTCGCATTGCTCAGCTTGCTTTGTGGAAGGACTCATGTTCCTTTCTTCTTTCTTCATTTGCTCGTCTTCCTTCACAGATTCANTTCGCATTGCTCAGCTTGCTTTGTGGAAGGACTCATGTTCCTTTCTTCTTTCTTCATTTGCTCGTCTTCATTCACAGATTCATGCGATTCTTTAGCTACAACGAATGGACTCAGTTTCCTTTCTACACTCTCCATNGAGCTACAACGGATGGGCTCAGTTTCCTTTCTACGCTCTCCATTTGTTCGGCTTCCTTCACAGATTCCTGCGATTCTTGAGCTACAACGGATGGGCTCAGTTTCCTTTCTACGCTCTCCACTTGTTCGTCTTCGTTCACAGATTCCTGCGGTTCTTGAGCTACAACTGATGGGCAGATCTCCAAATCCGAGTTCTTAAGAGTTAGCTCATAGGTCTCAGGCTTAGCATTCATGCACAACTCTACATCTATTGTCTTTAAGGATAAGTCAGCATTTTCATTTTCTGCATGTGTGCTTATCTCCATGTCTTCATTCTCCGCTCTCTCATTACCCGTAGAAGAGTTATAGGTTTGTTCGCATTCCCGAGATGATAAAGTTTCTTCCTTTCTAGGTGAGAGAACCTCAGAGATAGCTTTCTTATCAACAATGTCGTCATGGCTTTCGACTGTTGCTGGTTGTCCACTACTCTCTTCAGCTTCAGGTTCAATGCATCTAACTTCTTTGCATGCATCTTCCAGTTTTTCGTCGGTTATTTGAACCATCTCCTCCCAGCCATCGTACAGGTTATGCCTCGAAAATTGAGGGGTCTTATCATCTAGCAGGAAATCATCTTCTTCAGAATTTTCCAAAAACTCAAAGTTCCTCTCGGTTAAGTTATTGATGATGCTAGGTTCACCAAGATCCGTTGAATCGTAGCTTCTTCTTCGGAAATCTGCATCAAAATCCATGGAGCTAAAAATGGATTGCTCATCCATCCTAGAAGACCGCTCGTCTGCTGCTGATTTAAGTAAATTCTCCACTTTGGATTGAGCGATATCACGTTGCCACTTTAACTCTTTCATTTGTTCCTCCATCTGCAGTTTTGTGGTCAGAAGTAAGTAAACTTCTTAGTGGAAAAAGGAGAGAAATGTAATATAAGAAGCATTGAAGAGAGTAGACTCACTTTTGTAATCACTTCCTCTTTCTGTTTCAGCAAAGAATAGAAGTCAGGGCCTCCAGAAGCAGAGCCAGATCCCATATTCTTCAACTCATTCTCCATTCGCGCCAATTCTTTTTGCAGTTGTCTCACTAAAGCCTTCTCAGACACAACCAGATTGACCTGAGCATTTGTCGTGACCTCTTTAGCGCAGATTGCAAAGAGAAGAGTGTTTCTCGACTGTTCAACATGACTACGTGCAGGGCTCATTGTGCATATAATAGCTGTTCTCGCATTTCCTCCCAAAGAGTTCTGAAGGATTCGAGTTAGCTTTGAGTCTCGAAACGGTATGTGCCCATTTTTACCACCTTTACTGCACTTCAAAACAACTACAGTCTGTTAAAATACCACTCGTTGGTAGACGAAGATTCTACTATGGTATAATCGAACCTTAGTTTGCGGATGACCGTTCCAAGAGTAAGTAAACTCCGGTTTATATGACAACCTTCTTTCAATCTTGTACCAGCAGATAAAGTCTGAGAAGCACGTTCACTTCCAGCCAGATCAACGAAGCACTTTGAGAAACAGAGAATCAGAAACACTTGTCATCAGAGAAAGAAAAGGGTCGAAAACTCAATCAATGTAACTGTACATACCACGGACGCTGCAAGAGTGCTGGAGCTTTCGGGAGAATATTCTCGACCAGTGCTTTCAATTGTCTGCAGGAAATGCACTGTTTAGCATAGCGCGAATGAAAAGCTAGAATCGAAGAAAAAAGGATGGATCAGTCGAAAGTACCAGCCGGAGTATTTGATGTGATCTGGAGCTGGTTTCATTCAAGGAAGTCTCTCCAATCTTCCTCTGAGCTGCAACAACACTGGTACATTAGTTAACGTTCAACTTAATTGAAATATTTGTAAGCTCGGCGTGTCACTCACTCTCACAGACTGAAAGTAGTTCCTCTAGATGTGTTCTGTCTCGGATGGTTTCCTCAATAAGTTTTTCGACAACGGTTCCTCTCTGGTGAAGCAAGAGAACGGAAATGAGTGGGTCTAAGTGTATGGCATAATATCGAGAAACAAGTGATGTGTACCTCTGGATCATCGAGAAGCCTCAACGGATTATTATCTCCACTTAGGAGATCCCTTACAGCTTCATTGTAAATCTCAATTGCAGAGAATTTGAGAGTGAATTCGCGTTCTTTACGCTGAAGAAAGCGAAAAAAAGAAGAGTGGTTGTTTGGTAACTTATGAAGGAAGAAACAAGGTAGAGATGTCAATGCCTTAGGGTTTTTTTGTTCAAACCTTTTCAATGTAACAAAAAATGTCATCCATTGCAAATTCAGTGATTCCACTCATTGTATAAGTCTTCCCACTACTTGTCTGTCCATATGCAAAAATGCTTGCTGCAAAACCAAATGTGTCAAACCCAAATTCATTGTTATACAAAGACATCAAAATGTTTGAGGTTGTTCTTGGTTACAATTGATTCCGTCGAGAACACAAAGAGCAACCTCCTTGGCTCCATCATCATAGACTTGTTTTGTAGCTGAATCGAATCCAAACACTTTGTCTGTAAAATTTTCAAAACTTCTTTAGCATCATATTGTTTCTACAATTAGCCATGAATATTTTTAAACATCTTACCAAATGTATAGGTAGAGGGGAAGAGAGATCTCTCAGGCAAGTTATTGTTGCAGATTATTGTTGTGTTGTTGACACATTCCCAATCGCAGATATCGTTCCTCGCCTTCTCCTTCTCGTTCTGCGGCCTTACCCTTACCGAAACCAATATCTTCTCCCCCTTACCACCACTCGCCATTTTCTAACCCTCTCTTTCTTCAATACATTTCCACCAGAAAATGCAGAATTGGATTGAGAGAGAGAGAAAAAATGTTTAGATTGAGAAGAAAAATGGATTTAAGAAAAAATTCAAGGAAAAAGATAGAATTAGAAGGCAGCAACAAAAAGAATCTGTAATTAGAATGGGTGAATAAAGCTTTATTGAGGTTTCTTCTTCCTCAAACAAACATCTATATATTCTGTAAAACCTAAAATAAGAATGTGGACAGATTGTACCTTTTTTACTTCTTGGCTAACGGTACAAATCTATGACCTGTCTAAGCTCTTACACAAATGGCCAAGAAGATCAAAATACAGATTAGAGAAAATTGTATCCAATCAAAATGTTGAAAACAATTTTTTACGCATGGTCTTGTCAAACACACAACTGAAAGCATTGGTGGCATAATTTTTATGCATTGCTATGTAAGTATTGAATTAAATCAAGATCAGAGAAAATATTCCTGAATATTCTACAGCTAATGATTCAAAACGATTCGAAATTATTTTAACATTATAATTGTCGTGCTTATATTGGTTGGTATCCACACGCACACAAACAGAATCAAACGCAAGAATCAAACGCAGTATGCAGTATGCTATTACCTTCGAGATTCCTTCTTGAATCCGTCACACGGACTGTCTTTCTCTTTCACGAGATTTAGGGTTTTAATTAGTGTTTACTTGTCACACAAGAAACATATAGATCTCACAGTATTATGGCTTGGATATATGAGTTAAAGAGAAAACTCTTCTCTCGTCTATGTCTCTCTAATCTCCAAATCCATGAAATCTTTTGGACATATATACACGCATGTAACCCTAGCTAGATTTACCGCGTTAATGTGGAATGGGCTCTTTCAAATTCCAAATTGGATTGGAACTTTTCCTTCTAACGTGAATAACTGAATATATATATGTATTTCTTTTTTCGTCGAATATTTTGTTATGTAAAGATGGAAAAAATATAAATAAAGAGAGATTCAGGAATATAATTAGGGAGATTGGTGTGTTGTGATATTTATGCGTAGAGGTGTCAAACAGACCGGCTCACGTCCATCTGGACCTATCCGTAACATAATTTTTTTTTTTTTGACCGTAACGGGCCGTCCCACTAAGATCGTGGGCGAAAATGTTATGTTACACTCAAACTAGCAATGCAA
This sequence comes from Erysimum cheiri, assembly GCA_900406345.1. Lineage (NCBI taxonomy): Eukaryota > Viridiplantae > Streptophyta > Magnoliopsida > Brassicales > Brassicaceae > Erysimum > Erysimum cheiri. The sequence goes on along the minus strand of OVAQ01001121.1, from coordinate 10,694 downwards.
ACAAAACCAATAAAGACAAGATTAACATAGAGTGGAGGAATAATACATCTTTAATCACCTAAACCCCATTCGTGAAATTAGCATTTATACTTGAAGATGTCAAAGCATGTATATTGGTTAGGAAGTGGACTAGTTTCTATATTTGAATTCTAAGTAATATAACTATTGGTGTTTGTTCATATATTTTGCAGCATCTTCCAAGTCAATTCATGAGAGCAAATTACATATATATACAAGCTTGGAAATATAACTTTGTTCGGTAAAGATAAAATGAAGTTTCATACAAAAAAAAAAAGATAAAATGAAGTGGCGAGGATATATCTACGCCATGAGATCAAATTGTAGATATATGTAGGATGTAATTGGTGAAACTTCTAAGAGGTTGATAAATCAGTAAGATACTAGAATATAAACTTCACTGTTGAGTCGTGTAAGTGAGTATGAAATTCACAACACAAACACTTTAAAAGACACGAGAAAAGTACTAGTGAATGAAATCATTCACATCATTATTCATATGTCTCTATTGTTGTTCTTCTTTTACCGTTTGATATTAACATAAGTTGTAGTGGACTAGTGACTCGCATGTGAGGTCTGAAATCTTCTAGTAGGTTTAATCGTTTAGATAGAATAGAGTCTTCTCAAATAATATTGCACCTTGTAGTTGACTAGCATATTCCACAAGCATACATTACACACGATAATTCTTATTATGTAAATTTAATAACATGCTATCAACATGTTCACTCGATCGTATCCAAATATATGAAAGAAAACAAATTCCCAAAATAGTTAATGCCAAATGAAGACATTATACTCGACCACCGCATCTTGACCAACAAGCTTATAAGTCTTTGCTTGTGCATAGCCTCTAGCAAACCTGAAAACGCCGGTTCCTCCGATGATCGGCATCTCTCTCATCTTCGTCATTATCGCATTCCGGCCATACATCGCGACGGTGCTCCCATTAAACTCTCCTTCCGTGAAAGCCAAGTTAAAGACCATTGTAAAGATTAAGTCCTTCAAGTCCGTTGACGCGTACATCCCTTGAGCTCTCCCCACTTCCTTCGACTTCGGGTCAGGTCCCTCGGTCAACGGGTCATCAGCGATCATAATCACGCCAAATTTGATGTCGGTGGAGTTTGTTCCGGGAGCTTCAGCGACTCTTATGGCGGTAGGTTTGTCACCGGAGATAACGTCATGGAAGTAGAAGTGAAGGTGGGTAAATTTCTCCGGTTTATAGCCTTGAAACGGCGTCGTTGTAGAGTAAGCTTCGGATTCTATTACGGTTACGGCAAGAAGAAGAATAGTTGAGAAGAGAGGAAGCAGAAGACGTTTAGCCATGTTCGTTTTTTGTAGCTACAAAGGTAAAAAAGATATGATACTTTCAAGATTTGTGATTTATTTATACACAAAACAATCAGTACGCAACTTTTGGTTTATATATATAATTAATATTTGTATTTGTTGTTACCAGATTGGTGACAACAACATATCCGTTGACGAGGAACTAAACTAGTGAGTTTGATGTATAAACAATTAGAGCATAAATAACCCAACAACACTTAAGGTGTTCAAGAATATAAAATTATTAAAATACACACTCTCTCTTCCTTTTACTCAACTTTATACATTTTCTTTCATTCTTTTACTCAACTTTTATTAATTTTATATTTAAACACATCCACTATCTTCAAAAAACTCTCTCCAAAAAGTTTCAAAATTAGAACACCTCTCTCCAATCATAACAACAATCTCCTCTTTTTACTCAAACTTTATTAATTTTATATTCAAAAACACTCATATTTTTACTCAAAAAACACTCTCTTTCCTCATATTCCTCAAAGTTTAATAATTTTATATGGGAGAACACCCCTAGGTGTTCTACCATTACCAGTGCCCTTAGATATTCCCACCTGTACAAATCTTGATAATATAAAATATGTAAATGATGAGGTTATAAATAGACAAATAAGAATAAAACCAAGATTCTGCATTGTGATACTCAACATAAAGACATGTATACGATGTAAGACATTGTTGTCTAAATTGATGGCATTGTATATTGTATGGTTCCAAATTCAATACCAGTGTGTTATAATTAATGATTTTCTTTTTGTAGACCATGAATGATCCATATTCATATTCACTTTACAATGAATCCACAGTCTAGAAATTTTCTGATTGAGAAGATGAGACTGGCTTCTCTAGGCTTTGGGCAATTGGCTTGGAACCACACGACATGTGATAATTGGGGTGATGTTACACTCGTCCATTGCCAAACACATGTGAGTAACAACATTTTAAACGAGGCAAATTAAATGGTTAAGATGGGGTCCCAAATGTTCGGAAAAAATAGCTTCATCATGACCCAACTTTTGTAGGAATAATAGACACATAGTCACATAGATATGAAAGACATAAAAAATAAAAATAGGAGCATCAAGAACGTAACTTGAAGAGAGTAAACTTCAAGAAGGAGAAGGAAGGAATTGATGTCACAAGAAATAATTAAACCCAACAGGTTAGGACCAAACCCTTACACATTCAACATCTTTAGGCAGGTATCTTCTTTTCTTTAAATCTCGGGATCCGTAATGATCTTATCTATCTGCAAGAGATTTTCTAACCCATTTTCACTAAAGGTTTTCTCTTCTTAAAACCTTATACAAATTACAATATATCAAATTGGATCTTAGACTATTATTGGTTAAGACTTGGAACCAAACTCTCACATTTACATTGATACTTTTAACTAGAGCTTTGGAGAGCCCTCAAACGATTTTCGGGTATGCTCGTTTTCTGATCCGCCCCGTTCGGATAATGAAAAATTTGACTCTTATTTGATAAGTCATTAACGAGTACTTGGAGTAACGGGAAATTGTTAAAAATTGACAAACCCACAGATTACTCGCCTTGGCTTGGCTGGCTACCCTCAAAAACAATTTCATGGGCTTCGGTCAGCATAAACTCAAGTTATCATATAATTATTTTTATGATTTAAAAAGAGAAATTTTAACATTTCTTTGAGTTTTTTTGATACGGGTCTGGTTATGAGAATCGCTTTTAAAACAAGATGAGTGCGGAAGATCTCGAGGAGTTAACCTCTAAGAAGAATGAAGGAAAGATCCATGAATTCAACGCACTCAGGGAACACAAACCTTATGCATATTAAACCTAAAACTCAATACTTGCACAATGGGACTTTGAATCGAGGTGGTGGAAATCTCCGCTTGTAAAAATCGTGTAGCACAAACTTTGGATATATTAAACCCCAGACCCAATTCGCTTCAAGTCTGCCAATGTTTCAACTGTGCCAGATACCGTAAATAAGACTCACAGTGCTTGACTTGATAGATGTCATCCCAAAGGATCTCTGAATACGGTCCTTGTCTAAAATCTCTTGAATCAGCCCATTTAGTTTATTCTTAAGCTTCTTGGCCTGAACTCTCGTCACTGCTCTAATATGTACGTAGAGCGCATATGCTTGCTTATCCTTACTGTTCATGATGTCCTCATCAATTTTGTCAATGTGACAACTAAAAAATCTTACCTTAATGCTTTGGATTTCGTGTATGGTTTTTTTTTTTTTAAATTTATTTGATAAAACTAAACCCAATAGTATTGGGCCAAGTGTTTGATTTAGAATAGGTTCAAATATTTAAAAATTCAAAATTCATAATGTGATATAACGTTATTTTTAGGGCGTCTCAAACTATTTGTAGGCCATGGTTCAAAAAAATTATAGGTCCCTGTTTTATATGTATAAGTTAAAATAAAAAATAAGTTATAAGCTCTAATTTCTATACATACTAGATAATAATTTTAGCTAAATGAGTCCTGCTAATAATTTTAATTTAGCCTTCACAAAAAAAAAAAAAAATTAGAATTTAGCACTATAAAAACGGATAACAGGTAGAAGTAGAACAAGTAACTAAACTTTTTTAGTTACGTAACACAAGTACTTGCGGATAATTAAATTTTGATACTTGTACTGGTTATTTCAAATCAAGTACGAAGTAAATAGCCGGTACAGGTATGGAAATTACAAACCGGATGCTTCCGGCGACGGTGCCGACTACGGTGGTTTCTCAGCAAAGTCGTGAGCCTTGCATCCGCCGACACTAGTGCCTCCGTTCATTGCTCGCCGGTTTCGCGAGAGTCCAAGCTGTTTTTTCCGTCACCGGAATTTCTTTTCCGATTTGCTCTTTTGTAACTGATGCAACAATTGTAACTGGCCCAAGGCCCACCCCTCGTTTTGAGGAAGGCCCATTTTCCTTTTATTAATNTAAAAAAAACCCAATTTTTTTTAAAAAAAAAAAAAAAAAAAAAGCCGGTACAGAACTGATAACAAGTAACTGTGTCCATCTTTACCTTACTATATTTAGTATCGTACGTAGGACCAAAGCGCAAGTCGTCCAAGAAGGCATAAGTTCGCTCATTGGTGAACGAGTCTCTCCATTTTGCACTACTTACCGAATAACAAATTCAATCATTTACTCATTTACGAAATGCAAAATCTGATCCGAAAAACATCACTATAACATTGATATAATAACTTGTCATTTTATTTGAAACAATGGACTTAATGAACATAAGGGTACATTTTTTAGAAATATATTTAATCTGATTTTATAAACTAAATTGACTTTTCTTATATTGGTAGTACTTTTGAACAACAATTGTATTAGTTAATCAATTAATTTGAAATATATACTTTAACAATTGTTTGTCACAACTAATCAATAAACTCAAAATATACATTTTATCATTCACCTTTCATCTTCTCAATTCACATGGAATGCAACCAAACATTCATAAAGTTGGTCCCCAAGGCGCTCATGTGCCTCCGGCCGTCCCCATTTTCATAAAATTGGTGAATCAAATCGGTTTAACGGTGTATGTGTTAAAAATCGGTATTAATCGGTCATATCAGTCAAATTGATCAAATCGGCCGGTTTATTTCCTTTCGTTTTTTTTTCTGATAAAACATTGTTTTGAATAAGTGAAAAAAAATCTTAAAATTTTTTTAAAAAAAGTTTAATTATTAAATTGTAAATTATGATTTAACCGGTCTTAATTTTTTTTATACAAACTAGTTGTGTATATATATAACTTGTTGAAATAAATAAACTTTTTATTATTTCATATTTTATACAATTTGTTTTGTTATAAAATTATAAAAAAATTTTAAAAATTTAGACCTAAATTTCAATTAATCGATTTAGGCGCTAGCCCTTACTCGAAACCTAACTACCGCCTAACTATTTTTTAAACATTGCAATCAAAAATATCAAAAATCATCTTCTAAATTGGTGAAAAAAACAAGAAATGATTAAAAAAAAGTTTTTCACCAAACGTAAAACACTTAAAGAAAAGAAAAAAAAAAATCTTTCTTCCTCTTCCTCGATCCGTTTCTTCCACAAAGATATTTTTCTTTTTTATCTCACAGTTCAATTAGGGTTTCAATCTCTCTGCTCTGCTCGTTATCACCACCGTCACCGTCATCTCTCTGTATCTTCCGGCGGCTCTTCTCTTTACTTCCCTCCGGTAAACTCTGCTTTACTGTTTCACTATCTTCTCTCTCTATCTCTCCGACTCTTTTCATTTCGAAGTTTTTAGCAAGTTTCTGAGTTCGTTTCTTAGTAATCGAAGCTCGTTTATCTTCAATTAACTTGAGAAGTAATTGGGACTTAATTGGGTAAACCTAATTGCCGAATCAAGTGATTCGATTTGATTAGTGTCTGACCTTAAAAATGGTAATCAAATGAATTCACAGTAGCCATTGATGAACTTTGCTGAGCTTTTACTTGTTTCTGTAGCCATTGATTAGCTTTGGTGAGCTTTTACCTGCTTATGAGCTTTTACTTGTTTCTGTAGCCATTGATGAGGAGAATTTGGATTCGAGAGTGCGCGAAACCAGATTTTATGGTCTTAGAGTTCTTACTTAATGGGAAAATATTTGTGTTGTTTATTTCAAATTAGCGAGTGATTCTGATTGCTAACATGACTGAGAAACTGATGATACTGTGTTTTTATTGGCTAATTTGGGAGCAAATTCTGTAAGAGTTTAGGATTTTGTGTGTGGATTATAGATGATGTTCATGGATGTGATTCCTGAAATACTTAATTTCACCGTTGTTACTTGAACGATCTGTAGTTTGCTTTTACAGTTTTGATATTTATGTTGCTATATTTAGCCACCGAGTCTTTGTGTTGTTGTTGAAAGTTTCTCAATGAAGGACTCAAAGGTGGACTATTGAATACTTTGTCTCTGCTGAATTCACTTTCTTGCTTAGTACTCAGTTTGTGTGCGCATTAGTTCACTAATCTTGCAATGAAATGGTCTTCTGATACTGTTTAATGATTGGCTTCGTACTCAGTTTATGTGCGCATTAGTTCACTAATACTTTGTCTCTGCTAAATTCAAATATAGAAACTTTCTTGCTGCGTAGTCCGTTTATCCTCGCATTAGTTCACTAATACTAGCAATGAAATGGTCTTCTGATAGTGGTTGATGATTGGTTATGTAGGATGAAAAGATGGATCAATCTTTTATTTTGATATTCCGTTAGCTTGTTAAGTTAGTGTTGAAGTTATATCGTGAAGGCTTTAAATTATCTCAAATGGATGATGGTGGGCATCGTGAGAATGGTCGGCATAAAGCAGCTCAAGGCCAGGTACCTTGGCAATAGTTTTTTCCAATCTTAAACATATATCTTTTGTTTTCCTTTCTCTGTTGTATACATCTTATCGGTATAACACTGTTTGTCATGTTGTTAAATACGTCAGCTATGAAATAGTTTTTTGATGGGAATGTATTATTTGTTTGTGATATGAAACAGTGGTTGATGCAGCATCAGCCGTCGATGAAACAAGTGATGTCAATAATAGCAGAGCGTGATGCAGCGATTCAGGAGAGAAATCTGGCGATATCAGAGAAAAAAGCAGCAATAGCTGAAAGGGATATGGCGTTTCTTCAGCGAGACACAGCTATCGCTGAGCGTAACAATGCGATAATGGAGAGAGACAGTGCTCTTACAGCTCTCCAATACCGTGAGAATTCTATGGTTACTGCGGCTGCTGCCAATATGTCGGCATGTCCACCAGGATGTCAAATATCACGTGGTGTAAAACACATGCACCATCCACACATGCATCATCATCATCAACAACATCACATACCTCAGTTGACTGAGAATGCATATGAAACCAGAGAAATGGAGCCAAACGATGGTCTCCCGACATCACCACCTCCTGGATCCGCCTTGGAATCTGCCAAACCAAAACGCGGTAAAAGAGTGAAAGACCCAAAGGCGACAACTCAAACCAATAAGAGAGGGCCAAAAACTCAGAGGAAGGTTAAGAAAGAGAGCGAAGACGACTTAACCAAGATAATGTTTGTGAAGACGACCCATGACTACACGGAAGAAGATTCAAGTAAACACATCTTATTAGGATCGAAATCCGATTGGAAAAGTCAAGAAATGGTGGGGCTGAACCAAGTTGTTTACGACGAGACAACAATGCCACCACCGGTATGTTCATGTACAGGAGTTCTCAGACAGTGCTACAAATGGGGAAACGGAGGTTGGCAATCATCGTGTTGCACAACAACACTATCAATGTATCCATTACCGGCACTGCCCAACAAACGACATGCTCGAGTTGGTGGACGGAAAATGAGCGGAAGCGCGTTCAACAAGCTTCTAAGCCGGCTTGCTGCAGAAGGACATCATGATCTCTCAAACCCGGTCGATCTCAAGGACCATTGGGCAAAGCATGGAACAAACCGCTACATCACGATTAAATGATATATGTGCATTTAGGTGTGAGTTGCTTTTTATGACACTTATCTGATTTTAAGTCACGTGTACTAAAATTCAAATAAACTCAAGAGGAAAAGAATTGTATGTGGAGCCAATGTTATGTTGTATTATATAATTGGAAAAACTTTAGCAACATTACAAACCTCAGAATTATTATTTTTGTTCATATGATCAAACAATGCTAACTACATACTTTTTCTTCTGAAATAAGATTAGACATATGTCACAACAAAACAGCTATTGGTATTGGTATGCATTTTAAGTTGATACTAATTTATTTGGAAAACAGTAAATAGAAATATCCGTTGAAGAAGATGGTTATTTGCGATATAGAAAGAGATAATCAAGAGTAAATAAGTCAACACGAAAATTAGGAACCCGTGCTCAATGATCAAGTAAAGACTTGTGGTAAGTGTCATTCTGTCAAATACCAAGTAGTAAATGTAATATTTGCGTTCATGTGATCTTAAATAGGTATACACATTCGGGTACTCGTTCGGATTTGGGTTGAGTTTTTGGAGTTTTCGAGTTTAGGTCTCTATGTCCCATTCGGGTCGGATCGGTTATTTTGGTTCAGATTCGAATAGCCGAAATATCGAAAAAATCTAAAAAATTGATTAATTATTTTTAGAAATTGGTTAATATGATAAAAAAATTTATGATATTTCGTTTATTTTGGATATATTAGTTATTTGATTTAAAATTACTTTATATTTTTTTATTTTTAATTATAATATTGGATAATTAGCTTACATCAAATCTAAAAATAACTAATATTGGATAATTAGGTTACACAAATTTTGTATATATAATTATATTACGGGTACCCATTCAATTTTCAGTTCGATTTTTCGGGTATAGAAGTTTAGGATCCATTCAAATAATTCTTAGTATTCAATTTGGATTCGATTCGAATATTTCAGATCAAGTTCGATTGGAATTTTATGGGTTCAGATATTTTGCTCAACCCTAATCTTAATACAGTTTTGTTGTGTCACAACTATAATTTTTTTTTTTTTTTTGAAATAATTTCTTCTATTGAAAAGCACGCACGAGAAATAAAAATATTACACGGCATAACCCAAGTTTTTTTTGTTTTGGTTAATTATTATTACGTAAAGCTCTAGCCGAAAACCAAATAAATGGTTTAAAAACCAATTGATGAGAGGGGGCCAATCAAAAAGCCCATTAGTTCCAAACCGACATAAATGAAATAATTAAACCATCATTTGTCTACAACAACGGTCATAATCACATAGAGAGATCGATCCCAAATTTCTTAACCTAGTTTCCGATGAGCGAAATTGAAGAATCTTTGGTGCGATCGATGATTTGAACTCATTTCGATGAAGTCAGTGGTTCCGTTCTGATCAGAGGCTGTAGATTGTTACTTGCCATGGTTGTATCTTCCCAATTACGCCGTCGAGGTACCTAATTCTTCTGTTTTTAACCTAATACCCGAAGAAATTGAACGATCAAAGTAGAGAATGAGATCTTGATCCTCATTTGCAGATTCGCAGAGAAGAACAAAACGGATCCGTTTGAAGGTAGATTCTTCTCCTCTTCTTTTGATTAACTTGTAGATATCTCCAGTTTGATACTTCTCAGATTGTTTTCTATTTGTAATGATCATTGAGATTTGAGAGGATACAGATTTATCGAGTCTAATTCCAAAGATGTTGATGGCTTGATAGGGTTAAGTAGTTACGCATGTGTAAATTCGATTCAAGATTAGAGATTTTTGCGTTGTTGCAGAGATTGATTTTTATTGTTGACGTGTTTTACTCTGTATATCAAATCTTAACTGAACCAAAACAATACATGTTGAAGACACGAGTGTACAATCACATGTAACTTTGCTTCTCTTCTATATGTTTTTTTCCAGAAAGAAGAACTTCGAAGAAACAGTGTGTTGTATGACATGCTCTTTGTGGTTGCATCTCATCCCCTTGCTGAACTCATCCGTTCTCTTAATAGCCGTACCAACAACTTGAGCAATGAAGAACGAGCAACTATCATGGAGAAAATTGACCCTGGACTAAGGTTTGTGTCTGAATCTTGAGAATAAGTCAATATGTAGTTATGGTTGCGGTTATGCAGTGATGTGATCTTCTGTGTCTAGTTTTTTCAAATTATATTAGTAATTCCTTCTCGAGTATATAAGAAAAGGGATAATTCAGTGAGGAAGAGATCCAATCAAAAATTTCTTGATATATGCAGTCATGGGATGAACGGTTACATAGCTTCATGTGGTGAAGATAGTCAGCCTCCATGTTTCAGCTCCCCAGTAGAAGGCATGGAAGATATATTGGCCAATCAAGTCATGTAAGCCCTTAATGCAATAATTTGGGTTTTATCACTTTTTCATCAAATTTCCTGTGTAAAACTTCCATCAGATTTGTGACATGCATCTTTGTTTATTCGAGCTTGGTACATATTTACTCATAGTTTTTGTTCTTTTAAAATAATTGGACGCATCTTTGTGTTAATGAAAGTCCATGAGCTTACTTAGAACACCTTGAGAAGTTTGAAACTAAAAGTTTCAAAAGAGATATGCTAATTACTATTGTTGTTGTTTTGCAGGGTGCTATAGAATTGCTGATGTCTGTGTACAAGAACAACTTTGGAAAAAGTTACTTAACAGATGGAAGCAAGGTGCATATGTTAAACATTTTTATCTTCCTTGGCATGGCTGTTGGATTATAGTATCTAAACTTTTGTTTACTAACTTTCAGCTTAACTTAGTAAATGTGGAGCGTTTTATCCAAGCTGTTGGGGTCTGTGAAAATAATATATTTCGGAAGAGAGCACAAGCACTTCAGGTTAATGTCCACCTTCAATAATTTAGTTTTCTTTAGTTATCTG
>OVAQ01001120.1:0-10576 GCA_900406345.1 Erysimum cheiri | reverse complement strand
AAAAACACGTTGACAAGAAAATGCACTGCTTTATGTAACATGTAAATTTGTGAAACTGATGAGGCTAGACCGCTGTCGTATTGACGTTTTTGATTTTTTGCTTGTTAATAAACACGTCTGTTTCTCTCTTTTGATCATTGATTTTGAATGAAAATCATATGAATGAGCTTAAGAAAGCTTAAGCTATGTAAGATTCACTTTTCAAAATTATGGTACATCTGATTTTGAGTTTTATGGATAAGTAAACCGAGAAGATGAAAATAGAAGACAAGTATTGTTGAGTTTAGTTCCTCAGACCCTCTTTTTGTTGCATTTTCTCTCTCAGGTTTCCGAGAGGTCCATATCCTTTATCCTTCTCTTCTCTGCCACAATCACAATTCCTCTTATTCAGATTCGCACCACACTTCAAGCACATTCCTTTACACGCAGGATCGCATATCGCAGTGATGGTGATTTCTAAATGCACCAAGTCTCTTATATGCTTTGAGATATCTATTTCTTTCACCTCAGGCGGAAAATGAAGCTTATCCTCCCAATCTATCCATGAATCATCATCATCATCATCCCCGTCTTCTTCTTTATCGTTCGACAATCCAGAGAATGAATTGGCGTTCTCACTACCGAATGTGAATCCTAGATCAATGACATCGGGTTCTTCAACAGGATCTTCGGTTAGTAATAGCGAGAAGTTGGAGAAGATGCTCTCACCTGTTGACTCACCACATCTTCAAACATATAAGAGAAAACTGGTAAACAACAAAGTTGATGCAAGCACAAGGTAGTAAAGAAGCTGTGATTAAGTTCTGAAGAAAGCACCTGTTGCAGCCGAGTGTGATAACAGTCCTGACAATTCCATCGAGTCTCAGCTTCTTCTTCTTCCTTATGACATCAACCGAAACTTGAACCGGTGTGCCATCTGGATAATCCTTTACATCTTTTGTCACTCTAAGTCCCATTGCGGAAGCTCTCTTCTTCGAGACCTCTGTTGACAATCTTCCCAACCCAAGCCTCTCTAAGGTAGTGCAGTATTCCATATGAGTGACTGAAGCATTTCTCCTATACATAACCGAACCTTCCCAAGGCGACCCAGTATCCTCAATTTCCTCCTGATCTTCCCAATCCATATCTATTGTGCTGGTCTCTGTAAAAGACTCCTGACTAACTAATATCCGACTCTTTGCTAGCCTCTGAAGCTTATATGGTTCTGTTAACAGGTAATTGATGTGCTTCCTACTACTAGTGGTAAAATTAGGGTAGCCGACGGAAGAACATAGACTTAAGGCACATGTTTTGAGTTGCAGAGAACTTGGACGTAACCGTTTAGTCTGTGGAAAGGGAGCTACACAAGATGAAGAGCAAACAAGAGACATTTCCGCAGGACAGGTAACAACAGGAGGCAATTCTATCGAGGTTTATCAAACTATCATGCTAATATATGGTATAAACTCGAGACGAATCCCAATAGAATTGGCTTTGTTCAGCTTGAAACTGAGATAACAAGCATACAAGAATCAACCACCTGCAAGAAACATTTGCTGATATAGTTGTCAATACAGGAAATTTACATGAAATCTTGAGAAGGAAGATAATCTCAAGCTATTATTGAAAAGAAAGAATTGGGTATTGAGACTTCAAAGTTACATCCTATTCAGAGTTAGCGTAACTAAAGTAATGAGAATGATTTTGAGCTAGACATTTTGTCGAACACCTGCTATGCACCATTTTCATATAGAAAAAGTAAAGACCTTTTTACACTTCCAATTTACAAACGCAAAAATCATGATAAACGAGAATCGGAAAATAACGAAGAAAAAACTCCGACNTTACATCCTATTCAGAGTTAGCGTAACTAAAGTAATGAGAATAATTTTGAGCTAGACATTTTGTCGAACACCTGCTATGCACCATTTTCATATAGAAAAAGTAAAGACCTTTTACACTTCCAATTTACAACCGCAAAAATCATGATAAACGAGAATCGGGAAATAACGAAGAAAAAACTCCGAANAAACTCCGACTATCAAAGATATGATGAGAATTATAAATCGAAATTACTTACAAAACTAAGAAGTGCTTCAAGGTTCGGCTTTAGACGATCGACTCTGTGAAATTTCTTTCAGAAACAGAGCTCTGCTCTTTCTTACTCGGACATGGCTGAGCCTAAGTTTTATCCTAAAACATAACCCGGTCAACTGCGGTTCAAATACCCGTGTTTCCCGGTTTACTCAGACCAAACTAAGTGACCAATTCGTTTGCAGCGTTTAGACTGTTGTTATGTCATGGCATGAACTAAAAGCCAAGATGGCACAAAGAGATAAATTTATCTCACAAAAAAGTCTCATAAGCAAATCCAACAACTTAAAAACTCTAAAATCCACTCAAAATATAACAAGTCAAACAACAACAAGCAAGCAAACAGCAACAATTGTCTTCAAGACACTAAACTGAAATTAGGAAACAACATAACAAACGACTACTCCCATAATAATAATAGTCTCAAGCCATCAAGCAGAGGTTTATTACTTAATCCNAAATTTATCTCACAAAAAAGTCTCATAAGCAAATCCAACAACTTAAAAACTCTAAAATCCACTCAAAATATAATAAGTCAAACAACAACAACAAGAAGAAGCAAGCAAACAGCAACAATTGTCTTCAAGACACTAAACTGAAATTAGGAAACAACATAACAAACTACTACTCCCATAATAATAATAGTCTCAAGCCATCAAGCAGGGGTTTATTACTTAATCGNCTTAATCCGCCTCGGCGTAAGCAGTTTCAAGATGAGCTGATTCGGCTTCTGCAACTTCTTTCTCAGTCTTTCTTCCTTTCTTGGACTTGTAGTAAACACTCATGAACGTTCCAACAGCTCTGTACTTCTTGCGGCAATGCTCATACAAGTCACCATCAAACATTCTCCAGAAGCTCTTCTCGTCCAGCTCAGACACCGCGTATTGAGGCTGGAATCCGTGGTTCTCGATCAGCCATTTCTCCATCTTACGCACAGCTTCTGATCCATCATACTCTTCACCTCTTAGGACAGCGCCAGGTGCGTAGTAGACTCCAACATCAGTGTACATCTGAGCATCTTCTGTGTCTCCTTGTCTGTTTTCGTACTCAAACCCTGGTTCTGGGTAGATCTGGCCTTTGATTGGCTGCTTGTACAGTTTGTGTGGGCAAAGCCAAATTGGATACACCTGAAAGGAACAACAAACAAAGCCAAACAATTCATAAGTTTTTTAAAAACATCAAGAAAATCTTTAACTAGAAGATGAAAAAGAGCTTTTGGTTTTACCTCCATTTCGCGGTGAACCCACTCGAGTGCATCACCAACCTTGTAGAGAGGAACAAGCATGTCCTGGATAACATGCATATCATGGTAATAGTTCCTGATAGCTTCACCTTGAGTGGCCTTAAGAAGAGAGACCTTAGGAGGCATCAACCAACCAAAGAGGTACCTAAACCAGAACTGATCACCAAAAGGCAGAATAAGCTTCCCTTCCCAGTACAAGCACCTTGTGTGCCTGTGGTAGTATTCCCTAGTCGGGATGTACTCAACAAACTGTCCCTTTTTCAAAGCCGTCTGCGCATGTTGGTAGAACCATGGCTTGAACCACCATCCCACGTTGTTGATCTTGTTCCCTTTCTTCTTTGCCTCTTCTTTAGATGCGTATGTCCCAACCATCATCACTCCTTCCGTCGGATTGTAAACCATGCCTTCGACGAAATCAGGGATTTTCGTCTTGTCACCGTCTTTGGGAGCGAAAGAATCGATGTAACCTTGAGCTAAGGCTTGAAGATCTCCCTTGACTGGTATGTAAGTGAGTCTCATGTACTCCTTGACTGGAATAAGCCTGATCTCAGCAGCTACAAGGAGTCCGAGCGTTCCTTGCGACCACGGGATTCCGTAGTAAAGATCGGAATACTCATTATCTTTTGTGGCACGGACAAGTTCCCCATTCGCTAGGACAACCTCGTAAGCCTCAACGGTATCCGCAAACAAACCGTAGAGGTGAGAGCTTCCTTCAATACCATACCCATTGATGAGTCCACCAACTGTGAGGTCGTCAAGCTCAGCAACAACAGCGAGAGACAGGTTCATTGGGACGGTGGCACGAGAAATCTGTCCCATGTTGACAAGAGGCTCCACTCTAGCAGTCATCTTCTCCTTGTTGATCTCAAGGATGTTACGGAACTCGCCCAAGTCAACCTCGAAATGGCGGGCTCTCTTGTAGTCAACGTTCCTCATCCCGACGGCAATCCAGGGCTTACGCGCAGTGCAGACAAGCCCGTCCTTGGCTGCGTCCCTATCCTTGAGCCTTTTGATGACTTTCTTGACATTCTCGTCATGTTCCTTTTGGCGTTTCTCATATGACTTGGACTCGGACCACATGTCCCCGAGGTAGATGAGGAAGTAAAATGTGAATGAGAATGGAAGGACGATGAAGATGACAATGATCCATCTGAACTTGACAAAGTAATCAACCCACGTCTTCTTCCTCTTCGGCCTCACAAGCGGAGTCTGAAGATCCGACATTTCGCCCACACTTTGAGATTCCTCTCCTCACTGCATCAGAACAAATACAAACAAAATCATTGTTAGTAAACTAAAAGATGCTCAAAATCAACTAAACTTTTATGAGTTTCAAATCCATCACTGTACAACTCAACAAAGCTCAAGAAAATAAGCATAAATCCACCAGAATGTCACAAATACTATAGGTTAATTTCTTGGATCCACAAACTGAATAACAAGCATACATATGTATGTATGTGTGTGCAATTAATCTGGAAGCAACTATAGTAGTGGTAAGAACAAGAAAACAAAAAGTAGTGGATTTGGTTCTAGCTCTTAGATCTNCAAATACTATAGGTTAATTTCTTGGATCCACAAACTGAATAACAAGCATACATATGATATATATATATATATGATATATATGCATGTGTGTGCAATTAATCTGGAAGCAACTATAGTAGTGGTAAGAACAAGAAAACAAAAAGTAGTGGATTTGGTTCTAGCTCTTAGATCTACACATCTGGTCTTCTTACAAAGCCATCAAACACAGTATGTGTCTGTTCTTTTACCCCAAAAAAAAAAAAAAAAAATTATGTAGAGCAAATTCTGAAACTATGTTAACATTAAAACCAAAAAAACAAAAAAAATCTGAAATATCGTTTGAAATTCGAAGACTGGGATAGTTAAAATTCAAAACCCACATAGTTCACTTGTGGTATGTAGCAACAATGGACCGAGTTCGAGAGATCTAACGACANTACACATCTGGTCTTCTTACAAAGCCATCAAACACAGTATGTCTGTTCTTTTACCCCAAAAACAAAAAACAAAAATTATGTAGAGCAAATTCTGAAACTATGTTAACAATAAAACCAAAAAAACAAAAACATTCTGAAATATCGTGTTTGAAATTCGAAGACTGGGATAGTTAAAATTCAAAACCCACATAGTTCACTTGTGGTATGTAGCAACAACAATGGACCAAGTTCGAGAGATCTAACGACAAAAAAATCAGAAAAAAATCAGAGACTGAGACTGAGAGAGAGAGAGAGGAGAGAGGAGTACCTGAAGAATCCAAAGGAGAGAGAGAGAGAGGATGAGATGTGGAAGGTCTCCGAAGAGTGAGAGAGGATTGTCTTATATAATAAACGGGAGCCAGCCTGCATTTTCCTAACAAAACAATGTAATTTCCANTCCAATTATTATTTTTTATAATTATTAAAAACAAAAGCATAATAATTTAGCAAAAACTATAAAATATAGAAATTAAAAATATTTTAACTAAATATACCTTTTGTTCTAAAACTGGGTTATCTTATTCTATCTTTTTTTTTTTCTTTAAATTGTTATAGCTATTCAAAATTTGATTTCTTTAAAAAATAAAAATAAAAAATATTGATTTCTTTGTATCGAAGAAAAAAACTAACCATATCTTAAAATTATAAATTTTATGTTTTGGTAAACTATGTTCGCTTTATTTTCACTAGTTTGAAATGTTTTACAAATTTTAATTCAAGAAATCATCCTGATTTTTTTAATATATTTTATCAACTCTGTTAAAATTTAGAAACTACAATAGGTAAATCGTACCTAGACCTTAATTAGCATATCTTCACAAATATAATTTCTGACTTCACACAAAGGAATATAGTTTCTTCAACCTTTTTTATAAAACCACAATTCCAACTCTTTTTACTCTTTAGTTCTATTAAAAATAAAAACTATAATCTTTTATAATTTTCATCAAAAAAAATTATATATCAAAATTTTACAGTATCAATTATTGCAACTCTCCAAGCAATCAACAGATAATAAGAAGAAAAAAACACTCAACCAAATACTAATTATGTTGGATTAGAGAAAATGAGGACAAATTCTTTGTTGGGATGTTTCTCTGAAAAGAGTTACACCTACAAATAGGTAAAAGAAATTTAAAGGAAAGAAAAATCTAGCAGTTTGAATTTCTCTTATTGAGGAGCTCAGTTTAGAAAATAAAACTTTCTTTTGGTATAAGTAACAATAAATTACAGGTATACAAAGACTGGAAGACATGTGTCCAATTAATCAAGAAAATATATATCAAATTTTGTTTTCTAAATGCATTTTGAAGGGTCGAATAATTTGAATTTTAGTGAAAAGGTCCTACTTGTATGTAAATCTAAAGCATATGCCATCTTCGTGAAGGTTAGTAGGTTACTAAACTATATTGTTCACTGGCAACAAGTGTATTACTACTTTTCTTATCTTAATAGTTATAAGAATGCATCTCATTTTCGTTTCGATATTTTCTACAGGTGATAGTGGTGGATATGTCATGATTGGAGCAAAAAGTACTGCCACAAATATTTTGAACATTATTGGAAAACATTAGACAAAAATATCTAAGATTCTTTCCATTAGGGAATGAGGGCTCCTGTATATATATTTCTCTCCGAGGATCTTCAAATGAAAGTTTTTCGAGCCATAACAATCGCGAAAGAATATTCAAACTGTTTGATGATTTTGTTATGTAACTTAAGTTATCTCATTATTAAAATCTTTTCACATTTGTATTATACTTCACAAGTAATCTGTGTTATCCAATTGCAGTTATATTGATCAAAATAAGCTGTTTAATTTAAATTCAGATTCTAAATGTAATGTTACACATAAAATGAATTATATGTTTGTATGTAGGATTAATACCTGTTTTCCAAACTATCTAAATTATTAAAACTGAATCCACATCCTCTTTTATTTATAGAAAAATGCACCAAAATATTGTAACAATACCCATGTCTTTTTGGGTCAGAAAACGAATTTATTACTTAAACTTCAAGAATGTACATAAGTTTCAAGGGCCAAAAGTGCCAAAACAATAACAATATCCATGTTTTTCATCATTATTCATACATGACCACTGTTGGTACCATTAGCAGTGCCTACATAATAATGAAAAAAGAAGCTATCATGTTATTTGGTGAAAAAGCTCTCAATATATAATTCTAACTAATGATTTCTTCCCAGAATCTGCTAGAATATTTTCAAAATTGATCTAGTAAATAGAATAATATCCACTTGAACTTTAACTTAATAAATCATGACTTTTTAAAAAAATGGTTACGCTTTAAAGTAATAATTGCTCAAAAAGTTTTTTTCTTGTCACCAAATTAATTATTTATTTGAAAAAAAAAAAAAAAAAAAACTAGGGATAATGGCCTGTTCGAGAAGGATATCCAGCTCTTGCAATATCTCATAACTATATTTTAATATTTTTTAATAATACCTATATATTTTTTTCTTAAATGCCAACTATTCTTACTCACATTTACAACCATAACCATCTTTTTATGTAATTATGGACACTTTTTCATTTTTTTATTATTTGGCGAACTACTCACACTTTTTTTGTTTGACGAGGATTAAATTTTGATTCACGCTTGACAAGGTTTTTTTTTTTTTTTTCCGGTTAAAAGGTCATATTTCGTATGCAAAACATACATATAGACAATTTTATAAAAAAACACCAATTTTTTTTGGGTCAACTAATGAAAATTCATCAATCAAATATAAAATTTAACTTTTTACCAAAAAAAAAAAAAACACTGCAGCAAGTGCAAGCCAATGAGGGACACAAATGTTTACATCATAAAAACAACAATTTTTGTTTTTATTTATACATCCAATACATGACATTACTATCTGGTCCAACGCAAAATAGACCCATGCGTCATTTCCGCATCAACAAAACCCGTCTTTGTCCATTTAAATTTTGTGGTATTAATTTAATCCGTAGCTCCATTAATTAGGAAGAAGTTTGAAGAACCAACATAAATTGGGATTATTGAAATATTGGAGCGCATAATTACTCACTAAACACTTCTTTCTTAGGTTCTATCCTCCCTTTGAATCTCCTATGGTTCAATAAGGAAAAATGATTATAATCCTACTGAGAATGTAGTATGAAAAAAGTATATTTTATATTATTGTAGTAAAGAAGAATAGCGAAGACAAAAGTTAAATTAGTGGGAAAAATTTGAGAAAGAAAAAGACAAGAACGGAGAAACCGAAGAGAGTTGAAGATAACAAACCTATAAACGAGGACTGTCCTTCCTCCACATGTGCCTGACGTGATCTCAACTCCTTCACGTGATTTCTCTCTTCCTCATATTTTTTAATACTTAATTTCTCTAATCTCTATTTTTCTCACTTATTAATCTCTGTTTACTATTAAAATCTTTGTTTTCTGTCACTTCCTTTTTTATTACTATTCTTTCCGAAAGAGAAAGATCTCTTTGATTAATGCACCCACGATCCCGTTTCTATTTCATACTAACAAGTGTAGATCTAATCGTCCTCTTGACGTGCAATTAGCTAATACATCTGGAACACGTTAAATTGTAGGTTGCA
The DNA here is from genome assembly GCA_900406345.1 of Erysimum cheiri. Classification (NCBI taxonomy): domain Eukaryota; kingdom Viridiplantae; phylum Streptophyta; class Magnoliopsida; order Brassicales; family Brassicaceae; genus Erysimum; species Erysimum cheiri. Next base: position 1,665 of record OVAQ01001120.1, on the reverse strand, counting down.
TTCGTGTTTAACATTATATATAATGCATGATTTAAGCAATAACAATCAATTATTCCGAAAACAGATCTTTCAGTTTACGTGACTTTTCATTAGACCATACACTGTTACCGTACACTTAATCTAACGCAGATGTATTACTTCAACATTGTAAAGAAGAAATCACTTCTCAACAATATATATTCAGAAAACGACCAGAAATTGAGACTTTCCTCCGCCTTTGGCTTGGATTTAGCCATGAAAAAATAACCACAGTCCACTCTTATTTCCAGCATGTGTAGCAGCAACGAGATTGATAAATTGATCCTACAGAGAAACGCGATACAGACATTTCAGAGTATGTTAAAATACTGTAAATACTAAACTCAAAACGCCCAAAATAAGAAGCAATCATAACCATATTGCATTTCCCTACGACAAAAGTAAGGAGCATTATATCTTCCTGTAAAGCAATGGGCTAGTAAAATGAGCAGATTGGGACGAAAAGAGATTAGCTATTTGAGAGCCATAAAGAACTTTGAAATCTTCCTAAACATGATCTAGCAAGACAAAGTTTAAAAGACAAGAAACCAGCAAAATGGAAGAAAAAACATAGAGAAGATAGAATCTACCTTGTTTAGACTCTGTGCATCATCGTGTATATCCATGAACTTTTTGTTGCTCCTCCAAAAAAGCATATCCATGGCATAATATTACAGTTGCTGTATCTAACAATATAGACAAAACTAGAAGAAGAAAACAACAGCTAACTGAAAACAGCATTACTTTCCAAGTGTAAACTTCCACCAAGAATATCTATAACAATTTTCTCAACCCTACAAGTTGGTCACTGCTAATAGAAGGTGTCTTCGGGCACTGTGTAATGGAATCCTTGCATAAAAAATAATCTTTATTTGAACAGAGAATAACTTTTTCATGTACTATAACAAACCATTGGTATACACGTTGATTCACAGTTGTAAGAGATTGCGTGGAATGGACCCTAAAACTTTCTGCCGCCAATAAGCGCCTCTCTTCTACATGCATACAACAGCATTAGAATGTAAACACAAAACTGAGACCTCGTCATAAGCCATCTCTAAGGCCAAGAAGACAAAATTAACCAACCTGCCATCAAATAAGAGGCTTTGTTCAGTCAATCGCAAATGGACACTAATAAATGCAAACAGCAGAACTGGAAATATTTGAACTGGACTACGTCACATCAAATAGAAGAGTCCACCAGAAAATTGAGCAAAGCGCTCTTCACACCACATTGGTTTTTAAGTTTATGCCAGGTTCCCAGTATCGTCTAAATTACAAAAACTTTGATTCATCATTTTCAACTTACATGCATAGTTTTATCTAATTGACAACTTTTTATCGAGTAACATACTTTTTAACTGACAAAAATGATGAATCAAAGTCCCAACTACATGCAGAGATTAAATATATATAATCAAATGAATTCATCTGATATTGGCAACGATAGGAATAATATAAAAAGTTTCCATTTCTAGGTTCAGAAACTTACTTGGCAAATAAATCGCTAGTGATCCATAAAACACCATGTTACGGATTGAAGAAACTTGAGCCGCCCATGTTGATAGCAACAAGCACCAGTACAGAAGTGATCACACTGAACCACAATAATGCTAATCCTGAAATTAGAAAGCTAATTACTTTAGA